>JAVCKT010009200.1:0-13023 GCA_032273925.1 Rhynchotus rufescens | reverse complement strand
ACTATGACATTTCAATAGAAAAACACTTTTCTTAAATGCCAAAATTTGGCTTTGTGTTGCATTTAATGAACAAAAAGGAACAGCTGATGTGAAAGGAAGTGAAATAAAAAGATGGACAAGAAGATTCAATCTAGAGAACATACATACTTTTTAAATAGAAGTTAATCTCTGAAGCACAAATTTTACTTTATGAGATCAATTGATCCTGCAGTTGTCCTGCATGCCTGCAAAGCACGAAGAGAAAGACTAGAAACTTCTGGAAGAGAAGACGAGAAACTACTTGCAAAGGTAGTTTCAAGCAGGAAAGCACCTACACATGAGACCACTGAAGAGAAAATACCTCAGGTGCTTCACAGTGTTTCAATGTGACTGATGGATGAGGTTAACCCTCCTGCAAATAAAAGTGGGAAAGTTTCTAGTTTGGTTATAAATATCTTAAAACCTTTTAAAATGTAAAACTCTCTGTTGGTTGAACAGCTTGACCAGATAGGTACTTTCATTGCTTTTAGGATGAAGATGTAACCAAGATAGAGGTTGCAGATAATGTTTCCTCCTTTGTAATTTAGTCCCATATCTCCCCTGGGGATTGAACAGTCAGGTTCAAACTGGCTCTTGATCCACTAGCAAATGAAACACAGGACTAATTTGCTGCATTCTTTATATTTGCAGTCATTAGCCTTTTAAAACAGATGAGAGAGCACTTGAAAGGACAAATTCCCAAGTAATTTTCCTATAGTTCAACTTTGTTTTCCTTTTCTCTTCATGGTTTGTAATAGCCTCTTAGGAGCTTAAAAATAAATGCTGCTTCATTTTCCTACTAAATGTGTCTTTTTCCATTTGTCAAACACTAATTCCCCTCACCCCTTGTGTTACTAATTAAGCTTAAAATTAACATGCAAGTAAACAGCCAGAATCTCATTTGTGCATCTGCATCATCAAAGATGACAGGAAAAGAAATGTTATGTCAAGTCCCTATCCTCACAGCACATCTCTCAGAACACAGCTCTACTAAAATCAGTGAAATTTTGGCTCTGCTGTTCCATATGGAGAAGCACAGACAGCATGAGATCTTCAAGGCAGTGTTCACTGGTTCTCAGACTACAGGAAAGGAGAAAGATGTAGGACTAGCTAAGACCACAGAAAGATATGAAAAATTCTGTCTGGAGTTTCCATCTCCTGGAAATTCCTTCTTCTTGACAGATGTATACAGAAACATTTCCTTAAGGACGTGTTAATAGGCACAATGCATGACTAACAAGCCACCAAGAGAAAGTTAAAACCTGAAGTATTCTAGAGCAAGGAGGAGATCTGAGTCTAAAACAGGAGAATTGAGTCCTGTGTCACAGTTTTTTCTCTAAATACTGTACTTTCCTGTAAATTTATTTTTAAGTATATGCCATATCATATGAAAATGCAGTTGCAGTCTGATTAGTTCCAACTGGACAGTTTTGTCAGCATCAAGCTCTCCAACCTTTTAAAAGCCTTTTTTTTTTAACTTTTGCGAGAGCACAGCAAATTCTTTTTAATCACTAAAGGATGGGTTCATTCCATCCCACAGGAATCATTAGGAAGTAACAAGATCAAGGCAGACATCTAAACTCCCTCTACTGAAATGGAATGCAATATATGGAAGAGCCAAACTCCATGGACCAGACACATATTTTTAGGTAGCTAAGGCTCATGGGGAAGGTTCCACATTTCCTGTCACTACTGGTGTCTGAAACACTAAACTTTCAAATAGAAACCATACCTTGGGGTGTTCTTTCCCCATTTGAAAATTATTTCCTCCTACTAAGTGTAAGGAGAGCAGTGAAAATGACTGTATTTGCATGCGTGAAAGCAGCACACTAATATAATTGAAACACTAATGGCTCTAGACAACTTCCAAGAAGATATGTCCTGCCAGAGAACACAGAAAAAAACACAAAACAACTTTCAGCAGCCTTGGCCTACTCATAGCCCATGAGCTATTTCAGCCATGCACTAAATGAAGCCAAAAAGCAAAAGCTCATTTTTGGTTTTATTGAGCTGAGGCACACAGGAAGCTCTAACCAGCATGGTGAGGAAGTTAAGGTTGTGAGTGATGCAGCTTGTCAACAGTGACCTTGGCAGTTCCTTCAAGCTGTGCTATTCTCCCAACACAAAAGGAAACCCTGGGCCTGGGAAACCATCAGTCTCATCATGCAGAGAGACACAACATGACACAGTCCCACGCAGAAGGAGAGAGGAACAGAGCTTCACAGTGTTCCAGGGAGTTCCAGCCATTGGAGGTCAAACGGCTGCTCTTTCAACTTGACTTTCTCAGGTATATTTGGCACCATCCAAAAAGATTAAAATCTCCCTTGTTTCAGCAAATACTGCAAATATTAAAGCCTAGAATCTGGTAGAACTTAAAATCTCTCATTAAAGATCTGCTTTTATCCTTAGGTATTTAAGACAGATTTCATCAATATTCCTGTTCCTATCGTGCTCCTGATTTCAGTGGGAATTATGCACAGAACAGAGTACAAAAGTTCACACTTCTGGAAGAAGCAGTCATTTACAAGCAAGGTGAAAGATATCTGACCTCCAGTAAGTATCTTTTTCCACTTGTAAATCTTTCAGTATAGTTATAGTAGCTTAAAGAGGAGGGAGGAGGATGAAAAATTCTTGATTGTTTTCCCTAAAGTTTGAAATTCACAAGTTCAGCTGCCTTCCAAAGCAAATTTCATATCCATTTCTTCTGCCTCTCTGCCATCTTTGTAGATTGGGATATCAGAAGAGACCAATTATAACTGTAGCTCTTGCCTCCTAAATCACCTGACAGAATTTCTTGCCTTTACTCCTGCATCAAACTAAATAATTAGTGTTTGTCTAATATAAATGCCTTCAGTATATCATGTTATTTCCTAAATATAGCCTATTTTAAGAAGCTGCAAGAGCTGTTCTTTATGTTAACAATCTAACAAGCTACTTCTACAAGCTTATATCTCCGGCTGATTTATGTTTGTTTTATGACACAGGGCCATTTCCTTCAACTCAGAAGGTGGCTTAATGCTTGTCTGGCTAGCAGTCCCATCTCTAATTAGAAAGTACTATTTCCACTACTGCGTGTGCCTGGGAAATGAGCTGTTTATAATATCTCTTCTGTATAGAGCTGATCAGAAAGACAATTTGGCACAGATTCTGCAGTTTCATGCAACTCACATCAGAGGGTGAGGGTGGAAAATACAGTTATGTTCATAATACTGGATGGCTGAATTTCCGCTCTCCTTCTAGCGGATTCAGGATGACAAAGACAGGAAAGCTCTGTTATCGGCCAGGCAGAGCTGGGATTTGAACTTGTTTCTGCCAAAGTGCAAGAATCCTCCACCCAGGCTCCAGAGGTAATACATCCCCATGCAATTTGCTGTGTCCTTATTTCTATGCGCAGTGCAGAACTTGTCACGACAAGTGACTGAAATACTACTGCTTTCATTTCTGTTCTTGGAGACCTAAAGCCACAGAAGTGCTTAGAATTTCTTTACCAACAAACACATTTTCTAAGGGTTACAGTCAAGCTGAACACTGGGAGAAAGAAACAACAAACACACATTCCCTCCTAATCATTTCATTATGGACCTCAATGTCAAACAGTTACTGCATGACTGTGTTCAGTCAGTACTTAAAAGTCCCAGGGCATCTGGGTCCAACAACAAAGATGCTGAGAAGCAGTACAGAGAAGATGCAGTTAAAGAATGAACAATGATAATACCTGACAGCCAGCATGGAACACAGGACAGCTCTGAGTAGGTGACATTGCAGGAGAACAAAGTGCCATGTCAAAGACTAAGAAAGAAAAGGAGCTTTAAATAGATTTCTGGGCAAGAGTCAACCAAAAGCAGCAAGCAAATCAAGGCAGCCAACTCTGAATTACCAATCTGAGCCAAGAGCTCAAAGGTATGGTGTCCCTAAACAGCAGACACAAGGCTGTTTGTGAGGAGTTCAGTGGACATAACTAAAATCAGACATTTCAGAGATTCTGTTGTGATTTTGGCTTCATTAATAGACAGTGACCATGTTGGTCTTGTGTCCCATAAAGAAAAAAAAGATTTCTGAAGGTAGAACAAAAAAGACATACAAGACAGAATGACGTATTATAATATCAAACTATACAGATTTTGAACAGGGAGTATAAAATACCCATCAACATAATAAAATGCTGCATTTTCCATCTCAAGAAGGTTGAATGAAGACCAACTAATTTGCTGAAAATTATGCTAAAGAGATCAGCCTAAAACAAAGTACAGGACTTACTGAGCAAAACTGAAGGGAACCCAGAAGTAAACTGCCATTGTTTTATATTTTCCTGTTTAATTAATCATTTAGCCTTATAAGTATGCAAAACCACTAAGTATTGATCACAGGATTCATTCTGAGGCTCTGACACAGACCGGGAAGATGCAATACCTTAATGGCACAGACAACTTCTAGTATTTCCTCATGCTCATAGTACAGAAGATGCCTATCATCTCTGATTCATTTAATCTGAGTTTTTAAGAATTCTCTTCACTTACAAGATTGGATACTTCCTTGCTACATTTCATAGTGGTTGGTGAACATGTTTTTACATCATAGTCATGTTACTGTGTTAAAAGAAGGATGGGTAAATGCGGTGGAGTTCAAACATCTTATGTGCTTTGCTGACACTCTCCCCAAGCACCACAAATGCTATCAGGTAAAATTTAACATTTATATTGAATTTTATTTTTAGATCGAATGACAGGCTAATGTTTCCTTTATTGTTTTAGTCCAATGGAAAAATCCTTGCAATTCAACAAATAACCCAGGACAGTGCTCCCAAGCACACATTATGACCGTGTCGTTGTTGGAGCAGAATCTGACCCTAAAATGACACAGAAACAAGGGGAAAACTGGACAAGCTCTTTGCACAATTTACAATGTGCAAAATGTTCCTGTGGAGAACAGGCACATTCCTGTGAAATATAAATGGAGGATAAAAACACTGTCACTCTAATAAACTCAGGTCAGATCTTGAAAGCTAATGATAATAGAAATGTTATTTGGAGTGGAGAACAAATTGGACAATTGTAGGGCCAGACATGCAACATCTCCATACATGTGGTTATTGCTCCAGAAAGCTACTCTCTATAGAGCTTTCCAGATCCAGCCACTCCAGCTGCCAAATGCAGCCTTTCCTGTCCCATCCCTACAGAGCTATCCACCATGTTGGAACTCATCTCTAATAAACAGGTGAAGGTTCTTTGTTCTCTAACTTCTTTTCTCCTCATAGAAATATTGTGATTTTTAATAGTAGAATTTTAGAAAATGGTATTTTTTCCATTCAAACAAAATTGCTCTAAAAATTTGCCTTCTGTCATGTTCCATGATGGGCATTGTAACTGAAAAATGAAAAGTAACAGAGCTGGAGCGTAAATTGTCCATTCTTTTCTGTAACTTAATTGGGGATTTCCATCCTTTTTATGACAACAGGACAATGGAGGAGGAAGTCAACACAGAAGGACAAGAACTCCCTTGCAAATGAAAACTGTTATCCTTATGATCCTTAAGTCATTTCACACTTAGTATATACATATAAGGATTTCTATTCCCATTCATATGCTCCCCCTGCCCTTTCTTTTAACAAAAGCAATTTTAAAGTCATTAGCGATCAGAAATGTCAAATACACCTACCCTGTATATGGCAGCACATAATTTTCCATAGGTAACTCTATCTCACAGTGCCCTAAGCTTCACTAATAGCTGCAGTTGGTTCACTAATCCAATCTAGCCAAAAATGGCACTTTCATATTTCAGTGTAAGTTTAATGGCTCATGACAGAACAGCTGGGTCATAATTCTGCCTTCATATGAGCTTTTAGTCCTCTTTTGGAAAGACCATCATTCTGCAGGATTTCTTTCTCTTGCTTGTCCAATGGAGAGGTTCTTTTAGAGCACTTGGTTTAACAAAATAGATGGTAATTAGCTGGTTTAGAGACCTTGCCAGCTCTGCTACTGTCTTTTTCATTACCCTCATTTCTACCAGCTGCATTTCTACCAGCATTTCTACCTCATTTCTCCATTCTCTGGCCTCCCTCTGTCATGCTATAGAAGGTCTCATTTCAAAGTATGGTAGACAAGAGCAGTAGGACTGGCCATAGTGACATACAGCAAGTCCCAGTTTGGAGCATTGCCCAAAGAGGCCAATAAACTTCCTTTGATTGATTCTTTAACTGAATATTGATATTCTTTTCTACTGGATCAAATCTAGTTCTCTCGTACTTTTCTTTAAATATTCTGCATAATTCTGATTAATAATAATATGTTTCTCCATGCACTCCACCCAACTTGCATCCCCACAGATTTCTCCTTAAAATTTCCTTTGTTTTTCTTTATGCTGAGCTTACCAAGATCTTCACCATTTCCATATCTGACCTCAGTTCACGGCAAGAGAATTTGAACACATGAACATGATTTCACATATCTCAACTCTAAAGAGGTAACTCACAGCTTGTAACAAACACAATGTCCTGCTGTAAGGAGGGGGAATATAAATCATTCTACCTCACATTTGATTCACACTAGAAACATGCACTTGGCAGACCTTGAGATGAATTGTCATTATTACTTTTAAGGTAATTGGATGTTTTTCAAATCCTTGTGTTACAATGAAAGGCTTTTAGATTTGCAGTAATGATTTTTTTTAAGTCATAGGCAAATTTAAAGTAAAAATACCATAAGTTTCTTGAGGCAAAGAGGATTGTAAAGCTTTGTTCACTAATGGCTCTAGAATATTTTAGCCAATGGGCAGCTGAACAGAAGGTTTTGAAGTAGATTTGTGTGCATACACACCACACAAAAGAGGTTGGCAGAAAAAAAAAAGTTACGAGGTGCTTTACAAGACAATTATTTTGTTTTCCATGCACAATGACTACTTATCTTATTATTATTATAATGAATAACCCGTATACTTCTTGTATTGTTCCTGTAAACCTCTATTATCTGATGTATTCAGAGCGTGTCACTATTAAGACTGAACATAGAAAGATTTTAGCAAGTTTTATAAAGATCTGGTGGGCATGGACCAAGCTGTGTCAAAGTTTAACCTGCCTTAGTCCAATATTGATTCAAGCTTTGTCTGTTGGTTCTCAACACAACTAATGGAGAGGCTTTAAAATTGAACAGCTCTACGACTAACATTAACATTTAATAACAGCCACACTAGCATTACAGAAGCAAGGACAGTATTGTTTGTATTGCTGGAATTGCTAAAGCAATTTTTTTTTTTCCTGCAGGCATGGCCTGAGCCAATATCTTCAACACCAGCTGTTGCTACAACACTTACTTCAACCAGCAGCTGGGTAAGTTGTGATTTGTGACCAGCAGCTGTGCTGACAAAAGCTTTGCAGTGTGGTTGCTTTACACATGCAATTTTGTCAGGATGTTGCTCAAGGGAAGGGATTAAGCTGTGGTGGCAGAAGCTTCTCTGGGCTAACGTTGCCTGAGCCTTGTAAATTCAGCACGTGTCAATATAGTTAAGCTGAAGGGCATCCCCACTGCCCTTCACACCTTGCTGGTGGCTGGCTCCGTGTTGCCTACGTCACCACAAAAACAGGGTTGGTATCCTTCATCTCTTGTCATATTTGACAGCATATGCCTGTGTCTTTGTTTCTAAAAATGTCTTGGAGTTTTATGGTTTTATAGAGAACAAAGAGAAATGAGCTACCAGGGCGTGTGAGAGCCATCCTCATCTGAAACCAGGGCAGCATCTGGATGCCTTCCTGCTTACAGGGAGAGAGGCAATGCAGAAAAGCTCTCACACAGCTACTCTGCCTGGCTATTATTAATCTATTTTAACCTTGTGCCAGTCCTGTATTTAAAATTTTAAAAGTCTCTTTTTTAAAAAAGCAGAATTTTCATCTAACAAAAAAAAGATCTGCCACTCAAAAAAAGCCATTTTCCCACTGTTCACATATTACCATGCTAATTCTCTAAGCTACATCACTGGTATAATCAGATTAAAACATTCAAAAATGGATTACACTAATTCTAGGAATAACAAAGGGTGGATCAAGCTTTAACTGATAGAGAAAACATAAATAAAATAAGTGAAAATGGAAAATAAATTAAATTGAGTTTGAGAAGTGAAAGTTCTTCCAAAGGACTAGCTATTAGCATTACTAGGGATGCTGGGGAAAGTGCTTGCTTGTGGATGCTGAGCAACAGCTCTGTAACTACACTTTTCTTACAATTTTTAAATACAATTTATTTTTACTAGAATGGAAAAAATTCTAAAGACCAGAGGCCACATTGAAACTCTATTGTTCCTAGTATTGTTCATTCAGAGAGACAGAAGAGAGATTCTTCCAAAGGGCACACTATGGAACTTATGTTCAGGAAATCTGTTCTTTTACAGACCACAAATAAACATAGTCTTTAAGAGAACTGGATTTAAAACAATGCCACATTTCATAGCTGGGCCCCTGAGTTGGAACTATGGGATGTACAAAAGCCAAAAGAACAGCAAAGAAATAAAATATCATTATTTTGTGTCATTTGCTGCTTACTGGTTGGAATATAAATAGATGAAAATGACATAGAGAATTTCAAAAGCTGGAGCTGAACATTGTGGAGAGTTTCAGTGAAAAGCTGATAAAAGGAGTGATATTTTTAAGTTTGTTAAGATTTCTGGCAGATTTTGAAATGCAACTTTCCTTCTTCTCTACTCACAGTTACTGCAAAATAAATATTTGTAGCAAACAAACATCTCCTGATCCACCTCTGAGAGGCAATAATAATTCAACACACTTCACTTACCAGCACCAATTTCTGTTGCTTCAGAGATGTCTTTAAAACAACATGCTGGACTCTTCAGATCTGTCATCTTGGTCTCAGAACACAGGTGGACAAACACTGGAAAACATGCTCTAAAAAGAGTTTGCCATGGATGGGGGAGTTAGAATCAAAGGAGAAGCTTCCTTCCCTCTCCTATTTAAATCCTCCTTCTACAGATTTCTTGGCAAAGCTGAGCACCAAGCTCAGCTCATTTTCCTGTGTTCTGAGCTATTTGACATCATCAATAAACCCTATGGCTAAGAGCTCATCGTTTAATGTACTGAGAGCTTCATTACCTAAGATGTTGAATGACACTTTGGATTACCCTGTAGCTTGCAGGTGTTGCTTTTGCCAGAGGTTTCTTATTTGGAGAACAGATCACCAAGAGGCATTAATTATATTTCTCCTTTTTTTATAGACACTGATTTGCTTTCATTACCTATTACAACTAAGGCATAAATCTGGTATTCTTGCACACATAGATTCATTTTATACACATAAGTATTCTTAAGAAGATTTAGATCATGTTTTCCAGCTCTCTCCTTGTTCATCCTCTAAATTGTCTACAGTTGGTGAGTTTTTTCTTTAAACGTCTTACCAAAACATATAGATAAACACTCCAGCCAAGATCTAGCTACTTCAGACTAAAACGCACATGGAATTACTGAAAGTGTCTTGCAAATAAGCATTCCTGTATACATCTCCCAGACCAACATATGGCTTTACAATAACATCTCAAAGTATGCCAGTGGTCAAAGGCCATGAAGATGTCGCAAAGGACAATAATATGTAAAATCTGATTTTCCTTCCTTTTCTGAAAATTTAATAGCTGGAAAAACTTTCCCTCTGGGATTTAAAAAAAAAAAAATAATTTTCTCTAAATATTTCACTTGTGACAAAAAGAAACATGATTTTCAAATTTTCTGTCTATGAATTTCCAAACAGTTTCTTCACCAGCTCAGTTTAGAAACGTTAGAGAAACGCAGTTTCTTCTTCTTAATAAAAGCCATCTAGAGGTTCCATCCTCTACCAAACTCTGCATTCCCCACATAACTTCATGCAGGACGAGTACTTTGGTACAATTTGAAAAGAGTTAATCTCCCATCAGAAAACACCAGACACACTGCTTGTCTATTCCCATTCCCTCTAACTCTACCAGAATCATAAAATAGGCCAGTCCCTCTGTTGGGATCGAGGCTGTCTTTTTCATTTAGGGCTGTGCTGGAGACTGCTAATGGACAATGTTTTGCTGCCATAATTAGGTTAGTTGGGAGTGTGAAATAAAGTCATACTTCTAACTGAACAAATTAAGCTTGGCAATAAAATCAGCCCCCATAAATATTTTGTTGTAGTGCTGAAATTCCTCACCAGGAGACTTGGTTAAGTTGGTCCTACCCCTGTGTTCTTATATCTCGTTAGCCACCTGTTTCCAAAGCTTGAACTTCAATCTCCAGCCTTGCTAGTCCCAAAATGGATGCCAAGGGTTCAAACTCCCTAATTTAGTCTTTTAAGTCTCTCATTGACTGTTTAACAGTTCATGGCTGATCATCCTCTTTTCTGGTGGGACACGAGGTATAAGAGGTACAATTAGGTGCAATTTGTGGTGCAGTTTTACAAAGCCACATTTGTGATGAGAGAAACGCGGGAATGCAATTTATGAAGAATATGAAATAAATCTAGAGCAATCAAAAGGATAAGTCAGACCGCAGAGAAACTAAGTGGCAATATAATGTATTTGACAAGCAGAAATATCAAAGTTAATAAGGTGCAGCTGTGCACGGCACAGGAAGCTATGTTTGATTTGGAATCATTTATAAGAAGCTATTCAATTGCCTGTCACCTTATTAGCATATTTAAATAGTTTTAATCTGGTTTCATCACTCTGATTAAAATCGCTGACAAGGATGGAAAGTAATGATGAGCAGAATCGAGCTCAGCAAACAGTATGTCTATAAATGGGCTATAAATGGGCTTATGGTGGCATTAAGAACAACAAAACACACCTAATATACCCAATCTCAAAGAGAAGTGAGGAGATAAAAATTACAAGGACAGAGTGAGTCTTGAAATCTTTTCTGATTTGAGTTCGCTCTTTGAATTAGATCACAGCCTAAGTGATCTAATGGAGGGGAAGAAACGTGCTCTATTCAAGGCAAATCTCAGAGATATCCCCTCCCTGGCAATTTGCTCAAAGACAACAACTTTGATACATCCTATATGGTGTGAAATCTGCCAATGGGCACTTAGCTCAAAACATCACTGGTTCTAGAAAAAATAAAACCCCAAGCCTTGAAGAAAATGACAGAAACAGAGACATCAGGAGCTTTAAAACTCATGAGACCCCTTTGGCAATATCTTTATTTTAAGCATTCACTTTTTTAAGGTATTCCTCCTCCACAATCCTATATCTCAAAAACTTGGCGAACTTTTTAACTGTCAACATGCCAACAACACGGCTCTAAGGAAAAGTATCAATGGCTCTTGACAAAATTTGAAGAACTGGAAAGTTCCCTCATCCTCCATGCCCTAACCTAATTCAAGCAAAGACTAATTTCAGCCATTAAGTAGTCTTTTCCATGCTGCAAAAGACTCATGTATTGCAGAGAAGCACCCAATCTACTGAATTTCCACCACGCTCCCAGTGCAGAGAACTTCTTCGGTATTGCCCCATGTCTGCAAAAGTTTATTTTGAGCTGCCAGGTTTCTGCAAACCTTCCTTGTAAGGGTTTGCAAAGGGAACAGCTGCTGTTTTTGGACTCTCAAGAACAGAAGATACTTGCAATACTGTTTTCCTAAAGTATTCTGCATCCCTGCAGGCCCTGCTGCCTTAGGCAGTGCATGCTGCTGCCCAGGGTTGTGCAAGGAGACAAACTGCAGACATGAAAAGAAAGTAAAACTTGGTAAAAAAAGCCAAGAGAAAACAACTATAATCAGTGTCAGAGAAATACATATGAGAAGAGATCCCCCCCGCCATATTCTTGATGCTCTATCTCCTTTTTTAATCCTTTTTAGTGAAATTTTAGCATTCAAAATAACAGAAAGCTCTATGTTGCTGAGAGCAGAGATGACAATTGAAACATTAGGTGCTTTCTCTAGAAACTGCCAATACAAAATCTAATGTCCTTCTCCCATGCAGGCCTTTAGGGGAAAAAAAGAAATGATGCCTTTGAGGTTTATTGAAAAGCTGGAATATTGCAATAAAATATAACGCAGTGCAAGGCTATATAAAATTGATGGGGCACCTTTTATGAGAACATCCCAAGGGGCTTCATATAACAGCTATAAAACAGTAAAATATACCATAGCACAGATTTAATTTCAAAATGGCAGAATATTTTTTAATGATTTACCATCATTGCACTTCATTGGAGGTCTAAGAACACTAATTAAATGGTTCTAACCACATTTATTTCGGGTTAAAGACATTTAATCTCTAAATATGACTCATATTTTAATAAGTTTAATTGACTAATCAAAAGAATAGTAACAGAAAAACAAATATAAGGTGTTTAGCCAATATAAGGTGTTTTAGCCAGAAGAGTTTCTAAATGACTAGTTAGTTTGATTTCTTTACCACTCACCCATCCATCCCAAATTTACAAAGTTTGGACAAATGAGCAGCCAACACCTAGGCAGAACAAATACTTTGCCCATACTGAAACACACAAGCTTTTATGATCTAACCTGTCCAAAATGTGGACAAGAAAGCAGAGTGATGGCAAGGTACTGCAAGTAAGAAAAAGCAAATGAATGATATAGTTCATGACGAACAGCATCAGCAGCTGGAGTACTGGGTGCAGTTCTGGGCTTCCCAATACAAGAGAGACCTGCTACTTCTGGAGAGGGTCCAAGGTAGAGGGACAAAGATGATTAAAGGACTGGAGTATCTCTCATATGAGGAAAGACTAGAGAAGACTAGAGGAAAGACTGTTCAGCCTAGAGAAGACAAGACCTGAGAACAGACCTGATCAATATGTATAAGTACTTGAAGGTAGAAGGTAAGGAGGATGGGGATAAACTCTTCTCGGTAGTGGCCAGCGATAGGACAAGGAGTAATGGGTAATAAGTGGAAACACAGGAACTTCCATCTGCATGTGAGGAAGAACCTCTTTACTGTGAAGGTGACAGAGCCCTGGCACAGGCTGCCCAGGGAGGCTGTGTAGTCTCCTTCTCTGGAGGTCTCCAAACCCGCCTGGATGCCGCCCTGTGC
>JAVCKT010009195.1:0-18849 GCA_032273925.1 Rhynchotus rufescens | reverse complement strand
TGGGGCTACATTTTGGGACAGACTAAAACTGAAGAAAAAGATCACCTCTGCAGTCCTTCCTTGTGAACATTGTCCGTATCAAAATAGACCAGTGTGACCAAAACCAAATACACGCTCCTTTACAACAGCCCGGAGTGTGGACTATCCCTCACCTCTGTTCTCCTTGGCCAGGTTGTCAGCCATCTCCCAGTAGTCGTAGCTGTGCAGGATGCTGTTGGTGATGCTGACGTGGTTGGCGGCCATCTGGTGAATGCGCTGCGGGATGCTGATTATAGGAGATGGTGAAGGGGCCCCCGTGCTCCCCTGAGACCCGACAGAGCTCACTGGAGAAGGGCTGGGAGACATGGGTGATGGCGTTCCTGTGCTCCTGAAACCGGATATCGGCACAGTTACTTAAAAGGATGGTGGGATTAAATACTTGAGAGTATCAGAACACATTGTTGGTAAGAAAATAGAATTTCTGGTAGCCAATCTGATAAAAGTTCCCGGTGACATGCGAACTTACTTTCCACTGGCACCCCAAGGGGATGGGGTCTGGGCAGCTTTTGATGAGTTCTGTAAAGGCAAAAATAATTCACAATGCATATGATGTATATAAGATCACAAAATAAACAACAGTAAACAGTATAAAAGCAAGGATAGGTAAATAAAAGATGGTGCAGATAGAAATATTTATATATCTTAAGGTGCGATAACCCCCCTAGGGCCAGTTTGGATGTGATGAATCAGTGCTGGAGCACAGAGACAAATCACATTCTGTTAAACTCTCTGGGACTGGAACTGGTAGAAAAACATGTTAATGAAAAGTGAGTATTTTCATGGAAAATCTAGGAGAGTAGAAGAAAATGCTGTCAGGACTCTTTCCCAGATTTAGACTAGAATTTCTTGCGACAGAGAGCTTCTTCCCACCCTGCCCTCCCTGTATCCCCAAAGCTGGTAATTCCCCTGGCATCTGTGAAAGGGCTTGGTCCTCTTTGTCCTCCGAGTAAGACAGAAGTTTTAGGGCCCAAAATTGCGCTTGCAGAGTGGAGCCATTAATCTACAGGAGTTGGGAATTTATTTATTCCTGGCTGCAAGAAAACCCTCTTCCCACTCCCAAATGCAGTGACCGATTTAATCCTGGGCCCAAAGGAAAAGAAACAGGGAGGAAACAGAAATCTAAGAAACAGGAGTTTTCCAGTCCCTCCTCATGTTCAGCAAAGGCCGATTCCTGATTCTCCAGAGGAAAGAGGCCTCCTTGAAGGCTCCCCTGCAACAGTTCCTGTAGACAAGTGTGCGCTGGGGAGCAGCCCTCCCTTCCTGACAAGCGCAGGAGACAAGTGCTGAGTCCTGCAGCTGGAAGCTTCTTTGCCCTTGTTGGTTTAATGCCCAGTTGCAAGTGCTACAACTGTACGGGTTACAGGCACTAACAGGGACACAAACGCGCCTGTTCTCCCGTGGCTCCTGAAAGGGAAATGACAACCGCGAGACTGGAGCGATTCCCGGATTTCGAGGCTGGAAGCAATCCCCAGGGCGCTCCCCCAGCAGTTTCCCTTTTCTAGCAATGATGCATGGAATTCTAACCAGAAGTGCAATGCATGTACTTTAAAAAATAAAGTATAGCTAGTTATATAGAAATCCTGAGATGCTGCTAATCCTCCTTGTTCTCTTGGATCCTGTTCTCGTGTTTAACAGCCCTCAAAGATAGGAAACACGCTGTTTCAGGATTTCAAGATTGAATTTTCGTAGCTTCAATGCCAGCTTTTGGATTTTGTTGGTCTAGTGCCAGCAAAACTAAATGTCACCTGGCGTTATTGACTCTGTTTCCATGTACGTGGTGATCATGTCCTCTGTTAACCTTTTCTCCAGTAAGCTGGACAAATCTTCTGAGCTGCCCTTCACAAAGCTTGTTGTCTCAGGTTTGCCACGGCCTCTGAACTCCCTCTTTGTCCCCACATCTTTCCTCACGCGCATACACTGAAACTGGTTATGGTATTTTAGCACATTAGTGCCCTGATAGTAGATAGATGGATGGTGCCCATCATCTTTACAGTGAAACAGAATTGGGTCCATATAATTTACCTATGAAGTCAGAGGAAGGAAAATCTGAAAAGTGAAGTCAAGGATATTTTCCTGTAAATGTAGCCAGCCTCTGCCTTCCTGAATGCAACTTCCCACATCTTTTGTTTTTCTCGTCCTTTTAGGGATATTACTCCAGCCTCCTCTCCTATGGAAAGGAGTGGAGTATTACTCCAGCCTGCAGTTCTCCTAAGGAAAAGGGGGATGCTGAAGAGAGTGTAATGATGTAGGGAGACATCTCTTATCCCACTCTGACTCCTGCTGCCCACCTGTTCTTCTGACTTCTTTATATTCTCAAATGTTTCTAGCTCCTGAATGTCCACGGTTTCCTTTTAATTCTCTGCTGCACTGATTTTTTTTATAATGAAATAAAATGCTTAAAGGGAGATTTAAATATTTTTTCTCTTTCTTAAAAGAAAAGCATATCTAATTTTCCCTGAAAGTGTGTGCAACAAGGTTTAAAATCTCTCTTTGATTGATATTTTATGTGGAAGTTCTTAATGCAGTCAGCATCTCACGTCACTTGGTTTTGAAAGCTTTTAGGTACCAAATATGAAATGAGTGGAGAATTGGCTTGTTTTCCACTGAAAATTATAGTAAATGGATTTTTTTCTTTCCACTTTTACTTTCAAAGGTGAGAATACTTTCTAATGTGAATCTACGCTATGATTATATCAGCGGGAGCTCTGCAAAAAACAAGCTCATCTTGCCTGTAGCAGAGTGTAAGTCCATTTTATGTTTGCTGTGAAACAGTTTCTGTCTGCTAGTGGAAGACATTTTACATGGTCGAGAGCCTGACCATCCTGTTCTTAATGCAGATATTCTCTGAACTGGTAAAGAAAAATGAAGTGCTATAATAGGCACATATTTCTTCCCCCTGAAATCAAGTCATTGTTAGAGAAACATAACATGTTGAATTATATATTGCTAAATTTTTAGAAGCAATTACAGTGACTTCAATTTCAGTTTGACAATAACAGATCTGTCAATTTCCTTCTCTATCTTCATGTGTTTAAAATCTGGTCATGAGCATTTGTGCTTGTATTTGATTTTTTTTTTATTAGCAAAATGTCAAAGGATGGATGTTTTTCATTTCAAGGTACATCCTCTTGCAAAAAGAAGAAAAAAAAGATGGGCCTTGCATCCAAAGACTATTTAGTGTCCACCAGGCTCCACCGACAAAAACCAGCTTGTCCTAGAGCACTCTCATGTATGTTTTTTAAGCTGGAAAGATGGAGGATTTTCTGTTTGTTGATCAAATTCTGGGTGCACTCATTGCTTGGTGGATTCCCCCGGAAAGGTTTTGTTCTTGAGATATTTTCCAGAGAAAGGTTGGCTCTCGAGTACAGTACATGAGAATACTTTGAATGACTTCACGTGGCAGAGAGGGGAGCGTGGCAGCCGAGGCAGAGAGGTGGGAAGGAGAAGGCAGCAGTGTCGTGTCAAGCACAGGGCAGGGGGCAAGGTTGTCCTCGGATGCTTCTGTGTAACGAAGCCAGTGTGGGCTGCCTGCAAGATCCTTAGGAAGGATTGTGCCCTGCTGCACTATCTTACCTGTCGATGCTGCTAAATGGAAGCCCTGCAGCTACCAACTGATCTGTGTCCAAGTCTTCGACTCACAGGAATATAGTGTTAAGTGTAGTCCTAAAAGAGATTCCTCGAGCAAAATCTGCAAAATCTACTCAGAACAAAGCTGGATATGCCAGACAACTGACTAAGAATAATGTGAATATGCCTATTTGGTGGTACAAAAGCCCCTACTCTGTTATGGAGGAACACACCTTGTAGATTGCAGACAGGAAGCCTTGTGAATACAGCACGACTGAGCAGAAACTATGTAAGTGCTGCCATGAGAGACTGTAGTAAAACTCCAGCCTAGACCAGGGAAGAACTGAGCCCAGCATGGCACCTGCTTTTAAAGATGCTGTGTTTTCTATAATGATTTTAAAGCACACCATAGAGTAAGCACCTTGAAATATTCAATCAGAGCTTTTGAATACTTGACTGCATGGTCCCTCTTGAGCCGGAACATCCTCCAGTAGAGAAGAGCCAGGCAGCGGTAACTAGGACAAAAGCAGAACAGAAGGTAAAGTGTGTCTCCTGCATAATAATTAAACAATCCTAATTAATTATCTTTAATTCTTAAACAAACAGACAGTGGAAAACTGAGAGCACCTTGCTTACTATTCTTATCACCATTTCGTTTTCACACTTGGCCATGGGCTCAGGAGCAAGGCTAGGATTGCAGCCAGGCCAGGCCACATCACCGTGGGTGCCAGTAGTGAGGTGCTAAATAGCCTCTGTACTAAGGAGGATTCACAGAGTTGGGTCCCTTTGGTTTGATAGGGTCAAACCAGTGCCTTGACCCTGATTTGAAGTCTGCCCATTTGACCACAGGCCTCCCTGCAAAGAGATCATTAACAGGCCTGCAATCCAACAGATGTAGTTTTTTGTTTTCCCTTGTACACACAAAGGCAATTTTTTTGACTACATTAACTGTGTGTCTACATCACTGTAGGCTGGAGCTGATGGGATAATAAACTGAAGTCATCCTGGGTCTATTCTGTGTGGACCCAGTGGTCTCTTCCAGTGGCTGGAGATGGCCAGGAAACAGGTAAACCTCAGTGTTATCCGTATTTCACTGTTCAAGCTACTTTTTGGAGAAAAGAGAAGTGGAAACTCTGTAGGACTTGAGAGCGCATTCCTAGCCTATCTGCCTAATTTTTCTCCCACAGAAAATCACCAGAGAGCTGACAAACTCATCATACGGTAGTGGAACTGTCTGCCTTCTTGATCCTTGTTAGTCCGCAGAGTGCCAGACATCTTTATAATGCTATGAAAGCAAATTAGCAATGGTAGCAAATTAGCTGTACTTAGACAAAATGGTAACTGATAATCAGCATTCCGGACACACAAACTCTTGTCTTTGCGACTGGATTCAGGCGCAGTGGTCAAGCCCAAGAATTAGCACAGCCTCTTCCCAGTAAGGTTTTTGATCAGATGGGATAAGACTGCACCACGGGACATAGCTCTTGAAACAAATCTGGTATGTTCTGCTCTTCATTTGGCAGCAGAGGCCTTATTTTAAAAGTGATAACTAACCTCGCAACTCAAACGGAAACACCAGCAGGCTGCTTGAATTTGGGAAGTGCAGACTAGCGCCCTTCTCAGGGTTCAGGAATCGCAAAGGGCCCTATGGGGCTGCCAAAAACTCACCAAAACTCACAAGTTGCTCCTGGAAATCCCAGCCAAGGTCTCTGCAGCTCCCATCCACTGCCTGCTGAACTGCAAATATGAATTCCTGCCTTTGGCCACTGGAGGACAGTGTCTCCTCAGGAGTGCGGCGCGAGGCGCGCAGCTGTGCGGCACAGTGCCCGGCTGGGGCTGGCAGCAGCCGGCGGGCACAGCGGCCCTGCAGCCCTCCCCGTGTCACCTTCACAGGCACCGTGCGTGTGCAGATGGTGTCAGCTCGGCTGCTGCGGGGCACACGGGGACCTGGGATCGCTGCTCGAAGGCACCGGCTGCTGCTTTCCCTGGCGCTGACCTTTCTGCTTTACCAGGCTGCACGGATTGGGATTCAGCTCCATACGCTGCGGCGCCCTGGCACCTCTGGAGAGCCCTTCCGAAGAAGGGCTTATTCCCTCTTAACCGATTTTCAGTTGTTTTCCCACCTAAGTGCTTTTGAAGCAATTGCCATTAATCTATTCTGCGCTCCTGACTGCGCAGCAGAGCAGTGACAAAGAAAAGGCACTGAAAATAAAAAAGTAGATTGGTGTTTTGTTCTTTTTTATACAAATGATTAATTAGGACTCCTTATTTGTGGAGCCTAAAGATGCATATAATTTGGACTTTTAACAGATGGTTAATAGATGTTAAAAACACACTTGCTGATTGTAAATGTCCACTTGCTGAGAATCAGTAACCATGTAATAGGTACTTTATGTATTAACAGCATAGATATTAAATTAAAATCTGATTTTAATAACATTTTAGTATTTTATTAGCAATCGCCAGCCACCTTCTAGTATCTAAGCTTCATGCATACAGCTAGAAATCTCAATTTAGAGAGTAATCCAAGAAGCTTAATTATCACCATCACCGTATCTCCCTTCACGTAATGTAAACATAATTTATGATTACTGAGCCTAAAATGTCGGCTACAAAAAATAAACTTACTGAGCTATTGGTACAAAAGCACATCACTCATGAAAACAACAAACCATCGGGCACTTAAGAATTAATTGTGCTGACGTACCATGGCTGACCTGTCACAGTCAATAGGTATGAACTGCTTATTTACTGAGATAGATGCAGATCGGGTGCAGTTATACAGGGGCCAGAGCTTCCTTGTGCAGCAAGAATTCTCTTTATGGCAGCAGGCAACATAGTCCTACCTGACTGCACCCAACGCCTGCTTTTAAAGAACTGGCTTGCTGCAGAAAAGGAGCCTTTTGAGGAAATCTTGGTCTACTAACCATAATGCTGCCAGCTGTTTGTCTTCTGCTGTGGCGCTGGGGCCCGAGTGGGTTTTTAGCCTCACTGCGTACCTTAAGCAAAAGGAAAAAAAGGTCAAGGTGGGTGAACTGAGGCAGCTTTATGTTACTGGTGAGCTCCTCACCGAGCGATGCTGACTGATGTCACTTGGAGACCTGCCCCGTTACGCTCATCTTCTCAAGCTCCGACACGCAGGCTGTGTTTTCCAGGTCGCGTTTCGGAGCCATTTTGTCAGCAGCGATGCCTCCTTGTGCCTCCTGAACAGCAGTAACTCTCCTGCCCATCCCTGAGCGCAGAGGAAAGCCTGGCTGACAAGGCGCTGCTCCCTGGCTCCCGGAGCTGTCCTGCCAGAATGACCTCCACTGCTGTGGAGACCCAGTCACGGCGAGTTCAGACCGCACGGGGTTTGAAGGCAGACAGCAACGTGCCTCCAAGCTGGTGCTGCCCTCACCCTGCGAGCGCCGAACGTGTCTGCTCAGATCTGCTCCTCCAGGCAGAGCACAGCGGAGGGGGAGCGTGTGGCTCACAGCTATTTTTGTTCGTGTGACACTACATTCAAATTCTATAAATATTAAACACGTACAGAGGTAGCACTGCTGGTTCAGGAATGTATGTGCTGTGCAATCACAAATTAGTTGCTGGAAATCTCAGCTTCCAGCTGAATACCTGAACAATGGACAAGGTTAGGACAGCATGCAAGGCTTCTGGGCTCGCTTCCAGGAAAACACCCAGTTCTCCATAATTAGCTGAATTGTATTTTGCCTTATCTTTGTTTCCAAACTTTAATCCTGGTACCTGCAGGAGGATTCAGTGTGAATATTTGGTTTCAACAGGCATGCCTGGTAAAGCGTTTGTTTTCGGAGGTGCAGTGAGCGAGATCAACCGCAGTTCACACTGCAACACAAACACAGCTGCACACATTGTTTAAAGCTATAGGGGTCTGCAAGCAAAATTCATTTCCAGAGTTAGGACCATAAATTTACGAGCATGAAAAATATCAAGGCAGAAACGCACACACAAAAAAGCTCTGCCTGTGATGGTATAAGAAAAAAGAAGGGAAGAAACGTAGAAATGTGATGCACTGTTCTCTTACAGAGTAAATACTTCATTTTGTTTAATAACCTTTCAGTTAGCAAGCTGGCCTCAATGCATTAATTAACTAATTTAACTAATTAATTAACTAATGCACTGAAATGCATTAGAGGACAGCCTGAAGTGGCAAAATATGCCAATGGAATTGTGTATATACATGAGAAAATCAGCACATCAACACTAAGTCCAAAAGAAATCGATTGCTTTAGGAGCTTTGCTTTACCATGAATATGATTAAAAAATACAGTGTGTTACTTCCTGCAAACTTAGTGCCAATGACAGTGGCATGGTTGACTGTCCTAGGAACTAAACATGGTCACTGGCAGCCTTCTCCACTAGTGTGGGTGGATGGAGTCTCCTGGGGAGACAGCCACGTAGGCTGATTTTTGACCTTTTCTAATGACACTGTCAATAATGGTAACTCTTAGTTCCAGCTCTTCAGAGGAAAGGACTTATGAGACAGAAGCTCATAGGGACAGAGGGTGGGATTGAATTCTAGACTGCATCATGTGGAGAGCCATGCAGCTGACTAAACCTAGGGGCCCACTAAGGTGTGAGATGGATTGTGCTCAAAGTCCATTGACTACAGCAGCAACATAGGCACCTAGTGGATATTGAGTGTCCATTTTTCTACCACTGTTCACATCTTCCTTCAAGAAACCATTAAACTGCAGTCGCAAATGTAAGTTGTAACATTTTGGAAATCGCCACACCATGTGAGTGTTTTGTTGTTATGAAGCCATTTGCCCACCTTTTGAGGACAGCAGGACTTATATCATGAAACTATCAAAGTAATTTGCAATTTAAGTAGTAGGAAAAGCTTTATCTATTTTGTTCTATGTGGTTTCCCAATTTAATTTCCTTAGCAATCACAGATAATACATATATGGTACATATGACTGGCCTAGCACCTGGGAGGACCTTCTTTCTCCCTCCTTACTGTATCTAGGGAATTTATCATGATGTAAATAAGCGTGTTTGAGCGAACAGGATAACTCCTGCTGTCATCTCCTTCCTTCTTACCTGATGAGTTCAACTGTTTCGGAATACATTGTATAAGGGGATTTAGATTCCATTGGGCCTTGTTCCATTGCATTTCCACATTCAATAAATGACAGTGCTGCTTCTGCATAATTCAGTGCCTTTCCAAACTTTTCCACCTAGAAGGACAAAGTGTAATTATTAAGATATGGTTACATGTAGTACAGTTTTCTTAACATGAATTGTAAAATTGATGCAAGGAGGTACTTCTTCGGGTTCACAAATTTTGCCATGAGAAAGCTCACACCCACCCACACTCGAGTTTCACTGAAATTCATAACATGCAGAAAGTAGAGCTGATAAAGATGGGATGCTGATAAATGCAGGATGTTAACTGGTTCATATTTTTGTGTCCAGAGAGGGATCAGCTCTGCTAGTATATTCCTGACAGATGTTTGTCAAGCCTAATCTTAAACATTTCCACTGCTGGAGACTCTGCTAAGTCCTCAGGCCTCCTCTTCCAGCTTTCAAGCAAACTCACCACTACAAATTTTCACAATTGTTCACAGGTTTCTATCACTGAACAAAGAAAGGTAATAATCTTGAACTAAGAGAACCAGAGTTAAAAGCTTTGACTATTAACTCCCTATTATGCAAAGGCTCATCTCTGTTCTTGTATCTTTTTTCTCTCTTCCGTCATCAGCACTGCTTGACCACACTCTCCTCTCCTGTCAGGATTTTGCTTTCTCAAGCCTCCTCCTCTCTCAGAGATTTTCCTGGCCCCATTTCTTCTTTTCAGTACCTCTTGGTGTGTATTTGTATATTTATGCAGATACACATATTTGTCCTTCATGACAGTACCATGACTGTACACATGCCTATGTGCACACTGTGCACATGTGTGTACACTTCCATGCCACTTATCTGCTCTCAGAGTTTTCACTTTTATGGCTGTAGATGAATCACACCTCTATCTCTCTGTCCTTTCTTTTCTCTTTTCTTCAGTCTGAACTCCTGTGGTACATAAAGCCCATTAATGGACTGGATGCATTTGCTTGAAATCTGAGGCACACAGTGAAAGGTTAATGGACCTTATTCTCTTCTAAGGGATAAAGATATTAAATAGTAACTTTGGAATGGCACGCTGGCTTCAATCTATTTTAGGTTCTTATATGGCTCCCATTGCGATCATACCTGAGAACTTCACAAACTTTTTATTATATTTCTCTCCCTGACGCTCTCATGAGGAGTGGCAGTGCTATTATCCCAATTTCACAGATGGGGGACTAAGGAGCAGAGAGACTGACAGGCAACATTTCGCACTGCTCTAAGTGCCTACATTAGATACTGCAGCGCCAAAGCAGGAGGTTTCATGTCCAGCAAGGTGATTCCAAGTGCCTCCATATTCCCTCAGGATGCTGATATGGCCATGGAGGGAGAGGCAGTACCTCCATATCAGAAGCTATAGAGTCCACTATGGAGGAAAGCTGAGTGTGAAGGGTATTTCAATCACCTTGCACCAACGGAGTTATTTAAACAAGTTTCTAAGTGACTTTCATGGAGGAAACTTGTGGCAACCCAGGGAACGTGCTTGCATTTCTTGTTTCTGAGAGTCTACTATAAAAACATTTCTCTTTGGGCTAAGTCAGAATTTCCTGTGCATATTAAGTGATTTTTCCATTCTGTTTAAAGCAACACACTAAAATGCACCATTTATACCTCTCCACCATATTTTCTGATTTAAGACTCACTTTAACATGGAACTGAATAAATGGTGGAAATTCGCACTAATAAACTTAGGTAGAGCGTAAAGCTCTGCGCTAGTGACTAGATTAAGAGCCTGCTCTTGCTTCCCTTGCCATTTTACACTCTGCACATCTGAGAAAGGAGAGCTAAAGAAACAGGAGCTCTGAGCTTCCCTTCTTTTCTCCAGCTCCTGTGACAGCAGAATGTGTCCCCAACAGCACAAGGCTGCCCCTGCAGCTATGCTTCCTTGCAAGGCAGTCATATTAATGCAGACTGCCATGTTAATGCAGCCTTCTACCCTACATATTGTACTTACCAGCACAGAAATTTAATGTTTTTAAGGCTGCACTAGCTCATTCATAGCACCAGGCAAACACAGCCCTGGAGAAAGCTGAGAGACTGCTAAGTGGAGCTCTGGGGAGCACTGGTTACTTCATTGCACCCTTTTCTTTGGGAAGGCAAGGATCCCTTTAATGCTCCTTATAACCACAGATTCTTCTTTTTCAAGAGGCTCTGACTGGCTACAGCTTTAGCTACGTCAAAGCCAGGGCTAAGAACGTGTTTGCTGCAATAGCCCTTAGTGTGATAGTTGTTCCTCTACGGCTACTCAGACTTCCCATGAGCTTCTGACTGTGTTAGGAAGGGTCTGCCATGAAACTTGGGTTCTTTTGTCCTGGCAGCTAAAGGTCTTACAAATAAGTGCAAATTTGTCAGCCTCATGAACAAATTTGGCAATATAAATGCAGGGCCTAGCCAGTTAGGCAAACTGAGGAGAACATAGGTATGGAAATATCTCGTGCAGCCTCCATTGCTTTACTTACTAATTAAAGTGAAGGAATAAATAGAAAGTTTTATTTATCTAGGTCCTTATCTCAGTAAGTCATTATTGGTTAAGTCATAGTTTATTGGGCTATGAACATTTGATTATATAAACATTTCTTAATTTAACAAGCCTAGCCATCCTTATAATAGATTTTATAATTACCCCAGCAATACTGCACTGATGAAGAAACTGCATTGCAAAAATAATTTGGAACAACATAACTGGAAAGAAAATGTTCTCACCATTGCATCTGCTTTATGCTTCTTCCGTTTAGCTTCCTGCATAAAGTAATCTGCATTGTGTGGCCTACCAGGAGAAAATAAGAAGACATTTTATTATTTTCCGAAGTGCAGAATATTTTCAAGTTATTTTTCCCCTATTTTAAATCTGATTTGCAAACATTTTAATGAAGAAAATGCATTTGTCATGTAACCATGCATCTTATATTTCCAAAGTACTGCCTGTGGAGACAATAGCATTTATGGCTGTTCTCATTTTTTAGAATTCAGTGGTTCGAAGTTGGGGGGCGGGGGGGTGAAGCTAATAAAATGAATTTTATGGATTATAAACTGTTTCCCAAATTAGTGCAGTTTTCAGCTGCAAAATGTATGTAACACTAAGTGGAATAAGTTATTTGATCTTCTCTCCCTTGTGCTTGCTTACCTTCTTTTCTACTCCTCTCTGCATGCTGTCATTTGCCTTGGCTTCTCCCTCCTCACAAAACAAGTGTGTGCTTAATCTCTGCCCTTGGAAAACACACAGTGAATTTGCCTGCATCCACAGCTACCATCTCATCCCCCTGCTCCCTCTCATCTGTGAGCGAACTGAGAACGCTGTTTACTTTGGCTGCCTGGAGTTCATGGCTGATGCCGCGCGAGGCCGTCTGCTGCCTTCCCCAGAAATGGATCCTGCCAAATTCTCCATTGATTCCTCCTCAGATTGATCTCGGAGACTCCACTTCTTTGTCAGCCTGCTTGACCTACTGACTGCAGTCACAAACTGTTGTCCTTATAATGAAACTCATGGGTCCACTTCTGATCCGGCCTTGTCCACTTCCATCCAGGCTGAAACCACAAACTGCCTGGTGAATCCTTGGCCATGTTTGGCCATCACCTCAGTGAGCTCCTCGTGGCTGGAGCAGATCTCTCTATTCTCTCTTGCCAGCCCTCCCTATTGCTTCTTTTTTCACTTTGCTGTGGGGAACATAGCTGTTTGCCATGCCACTTCAGGCTCATAACTTGCATCTTCAATTCAAGCTCTCATGAAAGCTCTCACATCTGCTGTGAGAACCTTTCGGGTTCTCCTGGCTTAATATCTGGGGGAAACGGCCACCTTCCCTCTCCATGCAGCCAAAACTTGTCCTTGTTCTCCTCATCTCATACTTGGGTTACTACAACATCTTGTGCTCTCTTCTTGGCAAAGGAGGTCTTGCCTTGCAAGGCAGTCGTATATCATCTCTTTGCCTTTACCTAATAAAATGAGATATGATTGAGGCTTTGTTTTTTGTTTTTTAAGTGCTTGCTTTTGCAAGATATATTAATGATTGCCACTTAGTGATACTTTTTTTTTTGAAATTGAGATTTTGTTTCTTTAAAAAGAACTTTCATGTGACTTAGAGAAGATACTGTTCTAAAAACAGAAGTCAGCCCCATGGATGAGTCAAAAATTCTTGCTGAGATCAGTGCAAACATGGTGGAGCCTCTTGACAGAAAAGGGTAGATATAGATGCTTTTTTGAGACAACTGCTGTTTGGCAATGCACTTGCTCAGTCCATTTACTCCTACTCATGTGCACATAATTTCAAGGAGACTTAACTGTATCCAAGAAGGTTAATCATTATGACGTTCTGAAGAAAAGGAAGACTAAATACGTAGAAAGTAAACTAAAGAAGAAAGAAAACTAAAGACGACTAAATACGTAAAAAGACTACTATGTAGAAAGAAAAAAATTGAAATCTGGGGATTTTGAATGACTCAAGACCTAAAATGCTTAATGTTAAGAAATAAAACTTTCTTCAAAATGATGTTCTCCCTCAGAGTGGAATTTCTCCCCCACTTTCTCCAGCCAGTCACCAGTAATTCGGAGAGAAGACTAAAGACAGGTTGGTGTCCCAGCAGCACTTAGCTGACAGCAGCTGCAAATACACCCTGTGCCACTGAGATGCTAACATTACCTTAACAGGTACTAACCATCTGCATCTGCGCTGGGTGTGTTACCCAATATTAGACATTGAAACCATGTTGCCTAGATATACAGAAATAATTCTTTTCTTTCAGCCCAATAAAATCCCATCTTTTTTAGTCTTACACAGTGAACTAGGGAAGCTGGCTTAAAGGAGGCGCCAGGAAGTGCAGCCACACAGAGCAAAGGAGCAGTCACAGCTCTGGGCAATGCCCAGTGTGAAGGACCTTCGCGGGTGCCTCTCAAACTCACGTTATTAAAACATGTCCCTTGCAACATCCCCCCGACATGTCACCCATCTCTAAGTATAATTTGCTTGTCAGAAGCATGATAAGAACCTGTAAAAACAAGGGAGATAGCACAATGTAATTACGGTCTACTTGTTTAACTGTAAAATGTAAACTGTTTAACTGTAAAATGTCTTCTAGGTTGTGGCAGGATTTATTTGGCAGCATTGTGATTAGCAATGGAAGCACTAGCAAGAGGCACGCGCATTACTGAAGCAAGAAGTCAATGTAAGTGCTTAGATATTTTGATAGGAAAAGCACAAGATTGATTTACAAATCAGGAGATGCCTGATAGAAATTAAGCTTCATTAGCAAAAATGGGTTGGCTACACTTTATTCTAAATGCCTTAAATAGTGCTAGCTTAACAAGGTTAATAAATGTGTCAAGTCAAATTCTGATCTCTGCATTGCCTATGCAGTACTTAGCAAATTGAAGCCAGTGATTCAGTTTACTCAAATGTGAGATGAACTGGATCTATATGCTCACAAATCTTAAGCTTTTTTAAAATTAGTTCTGGTTTTGGAATTAGTAAAGAAAAAAATTTACTATTTTGGTATAAGCAGATTAAAAATTTATATATTTAATCTATGCAATTCATACTCTTCATAATTTTGAAATCCAGGTGATTCATGTTAGATAACGTTTCATTAGTAATAGAAAACTAATGTGTATGTATTTGGTTACAAATGTTTATGTTTCATTTCTTGTATCATTTTATAACAAAATGTAACAGATGCGTTTAGATTTAATTATCTATTTTCATCGGAACAATGTTTTAAAGATTTTAAATTCTCCCCTTTGTTTATGTTCCTCCTGCACCTGAGTGTCATTTGTCTTGTTAAATCCAGTAAACTGATTTAAATTATTATGATATGAAGTAAAAAACCAGAAGACTCTGTAGACTCTATGCAGGTAAAGTGTTACCTTAGCTCATAAGAGTATGAAGAAACATGAGAAAGCCCCTGAGTAAGTTAATGATTCAGGATCTCTGTTTTATGTAGTTCACATTATTAATCTATGAAGTTCAGCAGAGATTCTATTAATCATTTTCTGTTTTTACAAACCTTTAAGACACAGCCACTGAAAACCCATCCCAAGATCTGTTAAATGCTCCAAAGTTTATCCAAATTTCCTCTGCAATCCAGCCTTCTGAATGAAAGTGGCAATAATCTCAGACTGGAGAATTTGTAGGTAATCTCACCGCATGGCAATTTCAGATATGTTTTCACTCCCCTAGAATTATTTTTCTCTGTTAAATGAGTTTTCTTTAATACAAGCTGAGCAGAATGTTCCTTTTTGGATGTTATTGCTGCGAGGCATCTTGAGGAGAAGCAAATCACTGTTTTCTCACTGAAGAGAGTTAGAAAGAACAGATCACAGCCTTGCTGCAGCCTGAGAAGCCAGGAAATGGGGAGAATTTCTATGGGGTTAAAATGGCACCAGACTACGGATCGAGCTGCACTGGATGTCAGTGGCAGAAGCAGCACTGGAATTTCTTTGTTAGTCCAAGATAGTTAATGGTTATGAAGTCCCATGGGAAGCTATTCCCTCATTTCTGGCTTTCAGACAGCTGAGTCAGACTCCCCTCTTATTTATTTACCACTGTTGTACCTACTGGTGTCAACACTGTCGATCTAGATTTACAGACAGGATTCAGATTGCTTGTTCTTTTCTAATTCTTTAAAAGAAGCCCGACTTCAAATTAGCAGGTACAATCAAGTTTTATCTCTATTAATAATGTTGGCTGCCCGAGAAACCCTTTTGTTTCTGAATATCTGCATGTTGGTGCTTTTAGACATACAGTCCTCTCGAACAACGCCAAAAGGCATTCTAATACACTGCTTTAATACATCCCATATATCTCCCTGAAAGGTGAGAGAAAGAGCGTGGAGCGTCCGTGCCAACTAAGCCAGGCAGCTGCTGAATTCTCCCTAGGAATTCTCCCTGGGATCAAGTGTCATGATGTGAAACTGGCTGCTTCGGAGGAGGATTTACCCGGCTATGCTGCCCGGGGAGAGCAATCGAGTATTGCTGGAACCAGTTCAGCGCATTCTCCGTCACCAGCAGCCAGTCGCCTAGGCACTGCAAGGGAATCCAGCCTTTTAGCGAGTAACCGGGCCCCGGCTCGGGCTGATAGCACAAACAAGGCCGGGCTTCCTTTTCAGCAGAGGTATTCAAGCCCTTTATGGCTTTCACGAGGGCGGCCTCGCGAGCGCGGCGGCGACCGGCTCTGCCAGGAGATTTCCCAGACAATCTGCTACTGTCCCACACTGCTCTCCCCTCGCGTCGCCACCGCTGGCTCGGGGAGCCGGTTGAAAACCAGCAGGAAATCCAGCCCTGCTGGTGCTTGTGATTTGGTGCAGGAGCCCAGCGTGGGGTGCGGTGCTGGCGGGCATGGGAATTGCTCCCCTCCTCTCCCAATTTGTGGCTCTGGAGCTCCCGAGAGCGGGGCTGCTATTACCCACGTGAAAGGCTTGTGTGTACCCGGCCCCTCTCGCTTCGAGTCCTACCCAGCTGCGTGCCGTCACGGTGCGTCCCCGCCACCTTTGTCTTTTTGCCACCTTCTCTGAGTTTAATTTGCTGTGGCTTAGCAGATAATTGCAAAAATGTAAACTCGCGCAGTAAAAAAAAAAAAAGAAAAAAAAGAGAGAAGAGAATCAAACGAAGTGAATCAATATGAATCAATAAACCCCTTACACCGTCTAGCAATTTATCAGCATCTACTGCAACGTTATCTTGGAACTCAGCACTACCACTTTTATTTACAGAGCACATGGTAGCTTAGATTCCAATATACAATTTTAATTATAACTGCATTCAAAAACACATTTTTCACCTAATTTTTATATTTTATATGAACTATGTACTAAACTAAAGTGTTTTCTGCTTCATTTACATAATCTACCACTTGTACATTATTTCTTACTGTGGTATGGTGCTTTATGAGGATACATTAAAAAAAAACTAATAAAAGTTCAATTAAACATCATAAATGCAGCCAAGTGCATATTTTAATACCCTTCAGAGATAATGCTGCCAAAGTGTTATAAAAAAACAAACTAGTGCTTCCTCAGTGTACAACAATTGCACATAATAAAGGCAGCTTAAATCACAGGGCTAAATATAGGAGCAGTTTCACAACTTTAGCAATCGAGGCCCTAGAAAAGGTGGGTGTGCTGGAAGGGGAAAGAGCAAAATGAGCAATTTTAAAAAAGGGAAACTAGCTGTTGTATGGAGTAGCAGCAGCCTGGCAGAGCTTAACCTACCCCATCTTCAGTTGTGGAGTTGGGCCAGCTGGCACCCAACCCTCAAGCCAAGACAAGGAAATCCTGTAAGGTCAGGATAGCCACATAAAGTAAGGTGAAGGAGTCCACATTGCTGCCTATGCGCCTGTTGGGCAGAGCTATATTGGGAGACACGTCTGGGATGTGTGACATGCTGGGGATCTTGAGGATGAAGGACGGAGCTGAAGCAGGGGACCTGGTATGATGGTACAAAATCCAGCTTCTCCCGGATGCATCGTGGCCTCTTGCAAATTGTGCAGCTCAGAATAAGTGCCGCTGACCTGCTGTGCCTGGGACATGGCACTGGGGGTGCAAGGGAGCTCAGGGGGTACAAGTGGGTACCCAGTTACAACAGTCTCATGCTAAGCATGACAAACCCAGCAGCTCTGCAGAGTTCAACAGAGGAGTGGAGACATGGAGAGCATGGAAAGATCACTGTATTTGTGACCCATTTAAGTCATGGTGCTATATGGAGTTGAGATTTGCCTAGGGTTTAGGCCAAGTGCAAGATACATTTACCCAGTTATGGAACTATGATTCTGATGGGCTCTGTATAACATGGCCAATAATTTAAATAAATGAATAGTACAGATGCCTGGGGAAGAAGTTGCTGTTTGCAAAAGTAGAAGCCAAAATTGGCACCTAGTTAAAGCAAGGCTAAGAAAGATAAAATAAATGGCGATTCCCATTTTGGCAGGAATACAAAACTACCCAGACTATGTTAGTGAAGTGAAATGCAAGAGACCAAGAGAAAAAGTCAAAATCTACTATAAAGTCCTGGGCACGTCCCAGATTCATGACTTAAAGATACTCAGATGAAATCAATGTCTGGACTAAAATGTGTATGGGAGGAATGTGTACGCGAGAAAGGAGTATTAACAACAGGCACTTGCACCTCTATATTAAAAACAGAGGAGGAAGACATTGCATCCTTGCAAGTGCATCTCTTTTCTTGCATATTAAATAGATATTCTGAAATCGACTCATTTTAGTTGAAGGTGGGATGGAATCCTTTACAGTCAGACCTAGAGAAAGGGCAGGAGCACACTGGTCAAGATTTACATCAATTAAAAATGCCATGGAATCATACCTTGAATTCACAGGGAGGCAACTGAGAGCCAAAGGAAGAAACATCCCTTTAGGAAAGGAGTATCTGATCAAGTGTACTCTAATCCTGACAGGCAGCTAGCATCCCAACTGTGATGAGTGTGAAGCTCACATGGAGTTCTGCGGTTCAACCACTGCTAACAGTAGGTCTGAAACTGGTATCAATGAATGGGGTGTCTCTACTGACAGAAGTAGCAAATCCTCAACCAAAAGCTGAACAAACCAGGTTACTTGTAATCACTTGGGCTTTGTCCTGCCATGCCTTTCTGAGAACCTTCTGTAATGGCAGAGTTTGAAAGAAATCATTATCAGGAACTAGAAGACCTGGAACGCATCTGATGGGGATGTGGGGAAATCACATTTCTCCAGTCTATTAAACCAATACAGTCTCTCTTCAGCTTCATGACACCATTCTGACTCTCAGGAAGAAAAAGGATACAACCAACCTACAAATGAATTTGAACATCCTACATGATCCTCTAGGCTGTGGGACATAAAGAGATTTACCAGTGCCACAAGAAGAGTGGTAACTGTCCGGGAACTAACTTGGGAATTAAACTGCACACAGTCCCTCACTGCATCCTCCTGGGCAAGCTCCAGAAGTGTGGGTTAAATGAGCGGATCATGAAATGGATTGAGAACTGGCTGTATGGCAGAGCTCGGAGGGTGGATGATCAGTGGCGCTGAGTCCAGCTGGAGACCTGTAGCTAGCGGTGTTCCCCAGGGGTCAGTCCTCGGTCTGGTCCTGTTCAACTTATTCATTAACGACCTGGATGAAGGGCTGGAGTGCTCCCT
>JAVCKT010009193.1:0-11405 GCA_032273925.1 Rhynchotus rufescens | reverse complement strand
ACCCTGCGTGAGCAGGGGGGTTGGACTCGATGACCTCTGAGGTCCCTTCCAACCTTGGGCATTCTATGATTCTATGAACCTCCGTGTGCCCCTCATGCCACGAGAACTGCAGCGCTGGGGCAGGGCGGCCACCGTCCCCGTCCCCGTGCCTGTGCCTGTGCCCAGGCTCCCGCCGGCAACACGTGGGTGCAGGGCAGCGTTGCGCTCACCTTGCCCTGCCTGGCCCGGCCCCGTAAGCAGGGCCAGACGGTCTCACGGTTTAACTGCTGACAGCTCCTCTTTCCAGCTGTCCTTGAGCTGGCCACCGTTTGGGGATGGCAGGAGCCAGAGCCCTGCAGGGAGCAAAGATGAATCGTGCCGGCCAGGGGCAGCAGGGAAGTTAGTTAGTAACGGGGGCACGAGTTGTGTTGGCTGCACATGGGGCGGTCGAGGTTCTGTGGGGCCAGGGCAGCAGGACCAGAGCCAGGCGCCTCAAGGAGAAGCCGAACTGGTAACAGGGAAGTGCCGGCGGGATAGGGGGCAGGCTGGGACGGGGGCTGGGACGTGGGGCACCCTCCTTGTGCACTCATCCAGGCATGGATCTGGTCCCACGGGCTCCAAGTACCGGAGCTTCTTCCCGGGCCTCCCAGTGCTGCTGCATGGGGCGCGATTCCCTCAGCCCGGAGCGGAGCCTCTTCCCACGCACAGCCCTGGCACCAGGGTCTGTGCCCCTGCGTACGGGGCCCTGCTCTGTCACATCTGGGCAGTCCCCTAGTGCCCTCCCAAACACTGAACTGACTGCAGCATTAGTCTTTGAGTTATTTCATTTAGTCTAATCTTCTAGACAACACGTATTGTTTTTTTTTTTTTATTTTTCTAAAGCAGTTTAAAAAATGCACTCTACTTAGAATTAAACTTACTATTTTCAGGTTTCCAACAATCCGGAGCAGGAACCAGCAAACGTGGATGCTGCCACAAACCTCTTATCTCAGCTGTGATGCATAATAAATGACGCAGGGGCTCCAATAAAGGAGGAGTGCACAGAGTGGTTGCTTTGTTTGTACAATTTTATTAAAAAAATCTTGTTAATATACAAGTATTGGCACACTTTAATACAAACTACAAACAGGCCTTTCCTATAATCTAGGAAAGTGGAATGTAAGAAGTCAGTGTGAGGAACTTAAAGTGCTAAAACAGAAGGCACTTCACAAAATTGGTTCACCGAAGCAATTTAGCATAACTCAGGTTGATGTCCTTCACTTCGCAGCTTGGCAGTGAAAGCTTCAAAATTGATTGAAAGGTTATTGATTGAAAGGTACAGAAAGCTTCTTGGCAGTAAAGCTTCAAAAAATGCTGATAACTGTGAGCAGGAAGCCAAATCATCTTTTTTTTTTTCAAATGATCAAAAGGCTATAAAGCGTTTTCGCTTTTCTTACAAAAGAAAGCTCTGAATCATTGGATTACACAAAGGACACGCAAGTGGAAAAAAAAATGCCAGAATTTCTGATGAAAGCCCTTTCCTGTGGTTGTTCATTCGTTTTGTGAAGTAGTTAAAGGAAGCAGGAGGAAATACACTCCCAGAGTCAGTGAACTAAGAAGTTATACATTCATTATTCAAATACTCGGGTTATGAAGAAGTCTAGAATGTTATAGTTAGAGGTAGATAAGATAGTCTGGTTGACACAATATCTAATAATTTAGTATCTGCACATCAAAGAGATCACAGACTCCTTCATTATCATCCAGGTTAAAGTTGTAGTCATCCCCAGGAGTAGGAGAGAGTCGTAAGAGAGGGAAAACTGTAAAGCAGGAATAGTTTAGTTTAAATTAAAGCACTTCTGGAACACGGGCCTTGTCTCATAATTCAGCATGTCTGTCATCCCCAAGGCCAGACTTGATGACGATTAAAATACTGTCTTGACACTGACAGGCACGCTGGGCTACCTGCATTGCCTTAAAACTAACGCAGCAAATGATACGTCTCAGTTTTTTCTTAACATTTAAGTGTTTTAATGTTTTACTTTGCTGGCAGGGAGTGATTGCTGTGGAGCGCAGACTAAGCCCTCCTTGTGCAGCAAAGGAGCTGCTGAGCAGCTTGGGACATTTCCATGAGAAAGCCATCGCCCACATCATTGGCATTTCCCGCTTCCTGCTACAGCACTCTGCCCTTCCAACATTTATGATTCCGCCTAGGGAAGTTACCAGTGTTCCCCCTGCACAGGGAAAGCAGAGGCCGGCAGCCCTCTGGGCGCTGCGTTTCAGGCAGAGACTTGAGGCAGCCTTTGGGCAAAGCAACAAGCGGGGGATTCGCTCCCCTGTCCTACAGCTGCCCACGTCCCCGGCTGCTCTGAAACACCCAAAGGCTCCTGCGGGAGCTGCCGCAGGACAAAAGGAAACCAGGGCACGTGCTGAGGCATCGCCCCAGTCGCCAGCGTGTTCCTTCTGTGCCCCTGAGCGAAGGGCTGCTGAGCTACTCGTGCTTGGCAAGTGCTCGATTGAGACATTCACATTTTTACTGTAAATAGAACTGTTACAGGGCAACCGAAAAGGGAGCAAAGACCAGAATGAGAGGGATAGAGGCAGTAGTGGGGAGGTAGCAGCCTGACCCTCAGCGTGGGGTGTCACTGGCGCCTACCAAGGGCACTGTGCAGACAGCCCCATTGCTGCTGATGGCCACTACTGCAAAGTGAAGATACTCAGTACTCACCATCAGAAGACATGAGTTCATCAATGATATCCCCACTGATAGTCCCTGTGAAAGACAGGAGCAGGCATTTATGGTCGCTAGTGCAGGTTCTCTGCACAAACACTGACCTGCAAGGTACAGTACAGCTCACGTGTGCTCTGCAGGAGCCGTGGGGATGGTCCGTGTGCTCTATGTACTGAAAAGATGCCTGTCTTTTTACCACTTAGATGTTCCTGCTAAAATTCTCTCCCTCTCTTTGGGCTGAACAGTTGATCTGTTATAACCTTAGCACAGGGTGTAATGCAAAGCTTATTTTGCCAAGAGCAAGGTATTTTGCTCAGAATGGGACTGCTACTCCGGAATGGTTCAATGGCTTTGTTAGGAGGTGGACAAAGGCCTGTCCTCTGCGGCAAAAGTTTTCAGCTTTACCCCTTGATAATTCACAGGTAATTTGGTCGGAAACCAGTAAAACAGTCAGAATAGAAACTGTTGGTGCCTACCTGCGGGCTCATCCATCTTGGCTATGTCAAACGAATTTGGCTTGAGAACACAGTTCATGTCCAGCGGGAGCAGGGCCGGATAGTCGCTTGAGCCGCCTGCAGCTTGGGCGCCCTCTCCTGACAGGCTGGGGAATAAGGCGGGCTCTGCAAGGCTGGGATAGGCAGCTGCTGAAGTTGCACTGTCCTGCTGCAAACTGCTGTCTACAACGAGGGAAAAGCACGTTATTAAGGCAGTTTTAGGGAAAAGGAACACAAAGCATTCACACCTGGCGTTGTCCTACTAGGAGGACATGGCCAATGTAAGAGTTGGAGTAAAAGACTCCCCTTATCCCCCTCCAAAGGTCAGGGGCAGAGTGTTCTCAGGACTCCTCAGAGAGCTACTTTGCTGTATCAAGTGTTTTCTTAGCATCCTTGTATCACCCTACCATTATCCTAAAAACCAAACAACCAACAACCACCCCAAGCCCAGGCCACAAGCTGCCAGTCCCTGCAGGGAGCCACCTCATGGCACAGGAACAGGGGCAGCTGTGCACAGAGCCACGGCCAACATGCCCCTGTGGGACCAGCAGTGCCACCCTGCGCCCCTCCCCTGCAGGAGCTTCCTGCACATCCAACACAGGCAACATCCCAAACCCCTTTGGGGCAAGATGTCAGGCTACCAAGGGATCACCAGCTTTGCCCAATGAAAGATGGAAGTGGAAGAGGCTTCTCTGCAACCTCCTCAGAGCTCTAGGTAAGCCCTGGGGCAGCTCTGCAGACAGCTGCTGTGTCCTGCAGACTGTTACCGACCTCTCCTTCTCCTACCCCTCTCCAACACCTTCCTCCTTCCAGCGCCCCTGCTCCTGCTACCTGAATGAAGTGGAAAACAACCCTGGACCTACCTGAGGGTGCTTCTGTCACCGGTGTTTGTGGCAAGTGCTGCTCCTGGGTAAGGTCCCCTTGTTCGGGGGGGCTCGGGGTGGCAGGGGCAGGTTTAGGGGGGGTCACTGGAGTCGCGGGTTGGGATGGGGGTTGTGCCAGGTCATCAGGAGGAGGGACTGGAAACACCATGGGCTTGGAGGAACTCGACTCTTTATTTATAAGCATCACTTGGATGGGTCCTGAACTACTTTTAAGGTTGATCTGGTATTTCTTTTGTCCATTCTGTCCCTGCGAAGTAGCAGATGGGAAAGTTACCTTCCTTAAGAGCTTAAAGCTTAGAAAAAATAGCAGTATCTGCCTGGAGTTATTTCTCATAGCAAATAAAGAAAGCATTCAAATTGAGATGTCTCAATTTCTGCTTTTTTACCCACTAGGAGGTAAGTGTAGTGCTCTTCTATATCATAGCAAGAGATAACTGATAAATGTATTAGATCAAACTCAGGAGGAAAACACCTGATTTAAAACAGATATATGGCCTAATAAACAACAGGTCACAAACCTGTTATATATTTACCTGACCAGAAAACAGTTACAGAAGACAAAAATATACAACTCTCCAAAATGCTTAGCTGATCTGGAGTTAAAGTTACATGAGACTAACAGCAGGGCTACACCTTATTAATGGTGTTAAGCAGTGATTTCTGTACTCCTAGATTGCCTCCTTTTAAACTGAGCTTCACAATTATCTTAGCTGGGACTAACCATCCAATTGCAGCTGAATATCCCACCCTGAGTCAGTGAACACAGGACCATGACTGAGTAGAAACAATTTCTTAGCCAATTTGCCAGGGCTTCTCATTGAAAAGTTACCTGAACAGCTTAGCTAGGACCAGCTTCCTGCAGCACAGTCCCAGTGAGACTGCTGACCCCACGGTGTTTATTTCTAACTGCTGCAAATAGCAGCAAATGAACTTGGGAAAAAATGAAGATGAGGAAAGTTGGGACAGAGAGAGGGAAGGGAAACCAAAGCTACAATATCCCTTCTGAAGCTTCAAGGGACGCCTGTGATGAGCTGTTTTAGTCCTCAACAGAAAGTCCAAAAGCTGAAGCAGGCAACTCGGGTGGCATCGAGAGCCTCGCGCTGCCCGAGCCGCCGTCAGCGGCTGGACAAGGACGGTGTCACTGCGGCGCCTCGCGCTCTAGTTTGGGATGTCCTTGGGTTCGCAGGGCGGGCTGAGCCTCGTGAGAAGCAGCTTGTGGGAACCAGTCCCACGAGCAGCATCCTCCAGGCACAGGGGGACCAACGAGTTTCATAAAGCACCTGCTCTCAGCCACGTGAGCCCTGTTCAAAACACAGCACTGCAGTGCAGGAAGGGGGACAGAGATAATAACTGGAGCTCCTACTTTAATGCTGCTCATTCAAGGCCTCTGGCTGAAGCAAGACCGCAGTCTATGTTGTATATCCAGTCTAAAGCCATATGACTAAACAATTTTTACTTGTAAATCTAAAAGGCTTTTCCATACAGGATCCCGTACAGAGGAAAAGCAGAGAAACTTCATCTAAAAGTCAGCGCTAATAAATTCTCCATTTTAACTGTAATTCAATTGGAAATGAATTGGAATTCAAATAAGTATGTCAAGCTGCATAGTTGCAGCTTTCAGGGTAACACAAAGCGGGGTGCAGAGAAATTCTCCATTCCATCTTGTCTTTAATGGAAGACACATTAGTCTATATAGGTGTACAAAAATTCTTATCCCCCACCCTGTCCCTCCACTCTCAACTGAGATAATCTTAATTTTCCCCCTCTAACACATGGCTAGAAATAAACCCCTAACTCTAACATAGCTCTTCTTTTCCATTGCCAGCCGTGAACACTTAGGTAAACAAGAAACCAGTACCTACCATTTCGGGTATAGGTACTTCTAACTGTGTACCACAAGGTGCTTGGATTGCTAGAAGTGTGTCTCCTGGTTAAATAGCAATTTTTAAGAAAGCGTTAACTGTGCATATTTTTCTGAAGTCTTGCATGGTACATACTGAAATGAGAGATGGCAATTCTCTAAGGCCACATACTGCAAAATCCGACTGTAAATAGAAAGTTGGGGCTGGGAACTCACACCAGTCCCTGTAAGATTCAAGTACATCATGTAATGCAAATCACAGCATTTCAAAACTGAGACCATAGTTGCAAGGGTCTTTTCCAGCAGCAGTGCCAGATTTAACAGTTCCTTACCTGCTTGTTACCATACCCTTATCTCCCACTTGTATACAAAACGTGATGGGAGAATATATACTTAACTAACTAGGTTGCTTTTCAGCTAAAAGACTTCCACTCTCTCTATGGCTGTGAAGAATGGTGGGAACACAGGGAGCATTCACAAGGGCAGGAAACTAAGGTCTCACGGGTTTTCTTCTGTACCAGCATTTCCAAGCACCTGAGTTCAAAACCTCTGCAGCACAAACAGCTGATACATAAAGGGCGACCATCTCCTTCTGCACACACACTGCAATTTACTGCTTAAAGCAGAAGGTCACAATTATATCAACAAGCTGACACAAACTGCCTGATGCTGCAGGTCATGCGCTTATCTTGTTCACAATGTGCAAGGATGCTCCTCTCTGCCACGAGATATTTACAGCAAGTGCTACGTGACTGACACACTGAACACCTCCACGCTTTGTAACTACTAACATTTCTCAGTAAGAGCTCAGGCTACCTGTCTAAACTTGCACTTTTATTTAAAAACAAGCCCAATCTTCACTGTCACAAAGAAGCAAGAGATGTTACTGAGCCTCACTGAAAGCTGACAAACAGTCTTCCCTTGGGCAATCCCCTGCACAGGACACCAGGAGGGCACCAGGAAGTGATCTCTGCCAGGAACTCCTGGCGAGCTCCTCAAACGCCCTGTACAGAAGGACTCCTTTGGATCTGGTAGCCTTGTCCCATCTCTGAAGTTTAGCTGGCTCCTTTTATCCAATATCTTAAGGAATTTCCTCTGGCTGCAGCTGCCACCAAAAAATGTTCTGAGGTCTGGACCTGCCTGGACTTTCTGATGTGTTGGACCAATGTGCCCTGCACCTGCTTCTGTTGGTGACCTGAGGCAAGTCCCAAACGGTGCTCCCAAAACTGACAAAACTCTGTCTTGTACAACTCGTGACTACAACTACAACACAAGTTCCTTCATCTGCCAGTAGTAGTAGGTCATGGGCACTAGGGGCATCCATTTACTACTGATCACTATTGAACATTTTCTAAATTCAAATTAATTTCAGGGAAAAAGCGGTTGCTTTTTATTTCTTGTGTTACTGGAAGATAGAAAAAAAAAACATGCAATACATACAAGTTAGTTCTTAATAGGAACATTAGAAAATCCCTGATCTTTCCAGCAGGAACTTACCGTTGAAGCAATTACAGATATCTTCATGGGTAACATATGAAAATGTAACTTTTGTCAAGGAAGTTCTCTTCAAACAACATGAAACTGGTATTTATTGCACTTTAAAAGACATTTATCCAAATTATGTCTAAATTGTGCACTGGCTGCTGTTACTCAAGGGATGCAATGAGGCCGTGACTTCTGGCTGTCAGAATGGCTATTTAAAAATAGCACAGTTCTGTACTGTAAAAACAAGCAAACTCTGTATGTGAGGAAAATACTAGAAGAAGTAAAATTATGTAGTTTGAAATAAAATGAATGAGACTATTTTAAAACACAAAATGTACAGTCTTGTTTATAAGAGCACCACTTGACTCTCAGAGTTGCCTGTGGCGAATCCTGGACCTTGCCGGACCGCAGCCTCCCGGAGGGGCTTCCTCCTTCACCGCAGTCCTGCCCCTTGCCTCGAGACAGCACCAACAGTTCACACACTCCAGACAGGGGGCTGCATTTCCTGTTCTGCAAAAACTCCTGTGAGGGAGATTCCACCATCTCCCTGGGGAATCAACTCCATGCTTAACTCTCCTGGCGGGAAGTCCCTAGTATCTAACTTAAATCTCCTTTGCTGCAAAATCCACCTTATAGGAACACTTTCTATATCTCGAAAGACAGCTAAACACACAGGCACAAGGAATGAACAAGTGCAGCAGGAACTCTGCTCATTTGCAGGCCCGACGCTCCTCGGATGCAGCTCCAGGCCAAGCCAGCTGCACTTTGCCAACTCCGTTTCTTTGGGAGAGACCTACATCTTTTCAAGAGAGAGAAACAACATAGAAAAAGAGCAATGTGAAATATTGCTAAAAAGCATCAACTGGCCCAAAGCAATATATTTAATTTAAAATCAGATATCTGATTTATATTATGGTTTTAAAAATTACTGCCATATATACATATGCTAGATCACTTGCAGAACAGCTACAAAGGTGAGGTCAAGTAAACAGGACTTTCACTCTTCTAATGCTGAAGCAAAAAGAGAAAAAAAATCCTTCCCTTGCTTGCAAGTAAATGAACTACATGAGTTTTACCACACAACTGTTGTTTTAGTTGTACTCCCAAGATGTGCACAGTGCTTGTTTAAAAGGATATTGATGATTTGTAGAGTCGTCCATAACATTCTTGATACTTTGCTGCAGCCACAGTTTCTGCTGATCCAATTCTTTTTCTTTTAGCTCTAGATCTTCAATTTCAGCTTCAAGATATCTCAGTCTGTCTATGACTTCCTTTGTGTTGCAGCCAGCACCTACTCCTCTTAAAAGGGTACAAGGATTCATGAAATCAGAGCATGTGAAAATCTAAAGCAAACATGCAACCATTATTTTTAAATATGTAAAGCAGACTTCACAAATGATCTTCCAATATTCAGGATGAAGCAAATGAATGTTTACCCTCCCAGCAGGGTTTTAACAACCACCAAAAAATCTAAATTTAAGATCAAATTTAGAATTCACTTCTATCTAATTATATATTGTCTTTGGAACGTAATTCCCTGTGTCAGAGCTGGTTTGTATGACCAATACTAAGCGTGGCAAAACTAGAGGGAGAGGTAGGGTGTCTCAGTAACTTCCCCAAATCCACCTAGCACAAATGCTTCATCCGTCAGAGCAGTTTATAGGGTGGCCACACAAGTTTCCCAGGAGCTTCCCTCGCACAAGCTTCAGACCAAACCTGGCACCAAAAATGCAGGTTAAAGGAACACACGGGGAGCTGCTCCCTGCTGAACCTGACACCAGGGCTCTGCCAGCACATCTTGTTAGGGGAAGCAGAAGGGAGTTGCTCTCGAGACAGGCAGCACGGACTTACTTCCACTGAATGCTGTTTTTTGACTTTTTCTCAATGAGATCAATTCCTTCCAAAACATTGGTGATATCGTAGATCCTTCTCTTTTGTCTCACAGCAAGAGTATCAGCAGCCTGTTAAGGAAGGAGTGACAGGAGTCAGCAAGCTGATTGCTGAGGGAAAACACAGACCCAGCCACTTCCCGGGGACAGGAGGGAACATCCAGTAATAAATCTGTATTTCTGAAGAGAAAGAAAAAAAAAACTTTTCAAAGCCAGATGCTCAAACAGGAGAACCAAATCCTTCTTGTTACAGAAGGAATACAAGCATAACATCCTTATAAGCAAAAACATGTACCTCTTTTTACAGTATTCCTGAGCCATAAAAAATGTTGCTGCCCTTCCAAAAGAAAGCAAACAATCAAACTGCATTTTCCAACTAGCAAGTTAATTTCTAGGAATCAGCAGTCCGATTGATACTGGCGAATGTTTTGTTAGTGAAGGGAACAGGAAGGAAAGCGGCAGGGGAATGGAGTTTAAGGTTGCACCCTTGGAGCCGGGCGGCGCGACCAGAGCTCCCCACGGTGCCCCCGAGCAGAGCCCGGGCTCGGTGCCGCCATCTCTATGTGTCGCCCACTCTCCGTACGGGGCCGAACGTGTCCAGAGGCCGCAGACTGCATCCCGTAGCTCTCCGTGATCCCACCCGTTGCTGCCGCTGCTGCAGGTGACAAAACAGGGGCTCCTTTCCCGCACGCCCCACAGTGTCCGTGCCGTGTACGGATGCTGTGCATTTCCACAGCGCCCAGTGGTAAGAGATACTGATATATAAACCTGTAGTTACAGCACCAAAGCATATTAAGATTTAAAAAATCCACTCTTCTGAGCACCCAACCTCAGGCATTTCAAACTCAGGGCACTCTTAGGGCTCCAAACTCAGGTGCACTTTGTATGCCCCGAGCTGTCACCAGCAGCTGCAGTCGGGATGCAGCCGGTTGCCACCCGGACTGCAGGGCCCCAGGCCAGGCCAAGGCCTCGGCAGCGGGTCCCGCACACAGGCACGAGGGAGCACTACACTTAACGGGTGGGATTTGCTGCTTCTCACAGCAAGCGCTGGCAGCTGCCGCTGGCTCCTGCCGCTGCGTTTCCCGGGCAGAGGGAAGGGCGCCCAGGGCACGGCAGGGGAGCCCAGCACCACCGCAGCCCCTGCGCCCCGTGCTCCCCAAGGAGCCACAGACACCAAGCCAGGGCTTAAAGTGCTCACGGCCTAACGTGCTTGAGAGGCGACAGAGAGGTTAGCATTTGTGGAGAAGGAGGGCAGTCCGTGACAGCAAGTGCCAGCGACGCTGCGGGAGCCGCGAGCGAACGCTCTGCCCCGCCGCGGGGCTCGGGCGCAAGGCGAGCAGCGCGAGCAGGCAGGGTCGCCCCTGCCCTGACGCGGCCCTGGGGGGCCGGCCGGGCTCTCCCTTCCCGCTGCCGCATCCCTGCGCACCCGGTGCCCCCTCGGAAACGCCGCGGCCACGCTTCCCTGCAGGACGGCAGGAACTCAGCGGCGCTGGGAGCCCTTTGGGCGGCTTATTCGCTCGCCTTCCTCTCTCCTTCAGCCTCTTTCTGCTCTGGGAGGGAAACGCTCCCCTTCGTCTCCTTCTGCCCCGCTCCGCTCTCCCGGTCCCTGCGCTCCCAACCCTCCGCCCGCGCTCGCCCGCCGCGCCGGGACCCGAGCGCTCCGGCAGGGGCCGTTTTCCCCCCACGGCGAGCGCTGCAGCGCGGGCAGCGCGGGGGCGCCGGGCACCCGAGAGCGGGGCCAGCCCCGGGGCCCGGCTTGGCCGCTCGGGGCCTGCGCCAGCCGCGCTGCCGCCTTCAGCTTCCCGAGGGGCCCGGCGGCTCCCGGCGGCTCCCGGCGGGTCCCCGTGGCGCGGAGCGGAGCCCGGGCTAACACCGAGGGGGCCGCGGCGCCGCCGGGGAGCCCGAGAGCGGAGCCCGCCGCGCCGCGCACCGCCTTGAGGTCGAGCACGCCGTCCTTGGCCTCCTGCAGCAGCGACACGAACTTGGTGGTGAGCAGCCCCAGGCTCTTCTCGTGCCGGCTGCTGCCGCCGCCCGCCTCGGCCGCGGCCATGGCGCCGCCCCCGCCGCAACGGCCCGCCGGAAGTGACGCGCCGCCGCCGCCGT
>JAVCKT010009191.1:0-15236 GCA_032273925.1 Rhynchotus rufescens | reverse complement strand
GCGTGTGCAGGGGGGTTGGACTCGATGACCTCTGAGGTCCCTTCCAACCTTGGGCATTCTATGATTCTATGATTCTTAGCACAACGGGTGACTCTGCTGTTGCTGGTCCCAGTCACCACAGTCCCAGCCATCCCCCTTGGATCAGAGCGCCCTGGGGCCCTCCTCCTGCAAGGGCAGCCTGTTCTTAGGCGGATCCCAGCAGCAGCAGGAAGTTATTCCTGTAGCTGACACCCCTTTACGATGTAGTTGGTGTTTATCAGTTGTTGTATTTTAAGTAGGTAAAGGACATGCATGTGTTTTTTGTTCAGAAACACTTGTTAAAAAGTTTCCTTCTAATTTAAGGTTAAATAGTAGCACAGCTCCCTGGAGAGAGTTCAGTGTTTGTGTGGCTTCCTTACAGCAGGCCCTCGCAGCTGGGAAAATAAAATAGCTAGTTCTTTAGCAGGTCCTGGAGCAAGAGCAGCCATCTAAAGCACATAAGTAAAGCAGTACTTTCATTTCTTGCTTATCAATGTCAAAATAATGAATTAGTAGATTATGTATAGCTTGAAAAGCACGGAAGGCATTGAATAAGAAAATTATTCCTTCTAAATTTCCTTCACATTTGCAAACAATTAATTTGAGGGAGGAGTTCATTTGTCTCTATTCCATCTTTCAGTAACATGGTCCATCTACCCTAAAATAAACTTTATTTACAGGAAGATTTCTGGCTGGTGCTGTACAGCTTTTCCAGAGTTGACAGCTGTGGAGAGAAAGTTGCAAGTGAGTAGTTATTGCAGCTGATTGTTCTGAATCCCTCACATTTCCACCTGGGAATGGAGCGTTTGTACTTCACAGCTGCTGGAAAGTTGTGCTGGCCCATCATGAAAACAGGAAGACCTTCCCGAAGAGCAGCGACCCAGCTGTCTAAACGCTGTGCTGTTGTCAAAGGGGAGAGGTGTGGGCAGCGTGTTGCGGTGGCTGCTGTTATTAGGACCGGATAAAGTGGCGGAAGCTGCAGACTCCTTCCAGAAGGAGCTGCCCTAAGTGGGCTGCGCTTGGGTCTGTCAAAGGGCAGTTGGAATGGTGATCCACAATAAAGTGTTCATACAGCATTCTGGAAAGAAAATGGGTTTCTTAAAATGGAGCTAATGCCCTAGGTTTCTGCCTCAGCAGGAAGGGGCTGCATCTCCAAGATCTTTCACTTTGCTTTCCTTTTAGAAAGTTTTATCAAAACTAACGTGTCTTTATGGAGGGATATTAGAAAGGGAGGCAGGCAATGAAGTTAGATCATGTTTCAGTTGGCCACTTCTGTAGTGTTATGGCTGTGTATGAGCGTGACAGAGATATGTGAGGCAGGATTCTGCACCTACACCATAGTGCATCTGAAGCTTGCTCTTAGGAAACAGGCAGGGACCTGACTTTGTTTGCAGAGCTACAGGTTTCACAAGCTGCTGTCTGCAGTGTTCCAAGAGCTGCCTAGGCTGAGATGTGGGTCTGAACAAGGCAGCAGTAATGAGGTGTTTCCCACAACTTGGCAAGTTCAAAGCTGGCTCTCCATCCGCCCCTCGCCAGCAGGCCTGTGTGAGCTGGCGCCCCGTTCTGGTTTTTGCTTCCCAAGATACCTGAAAGTAGTAAAGAGAAAGGTCATTCATCCAAAGGTAGTAAAGTACTAAAACAAAGCTGAGCTGAGCTGTAATCCTGAGGAATATATTTTCAGAAGATTTAATGTCAGCTCTGAGTAGCTGGATTTTTGTTGCTGTTCTGTTTTGTTTTTCGGCAAACTTCAAAGTGGTTCATTAGCTGCCTTCAGAAGTCATGAGGATGCAATGAATAAGAAGTGATTCAGGCAAGCTGTTGACTCTGGAGAAAGGTTTTCCAAAGCAATAAGACCAAAGTTGCCCCAGGGATGGCTGTAATCCCTATCTGACGAGTGCTGGAGGCTGCTCTGCAGCCCCGCTTAGCGCAGGCACCTTCTCGCGCCCCAGGGCCTTTTGTCCTGGCTCCTCAGGCCTCGCTCTGCACGTCCCTCCGCTGGCTCTTGGTGACCGAGCCCCCCAGCTTCCTAGGGGAGGTCGATTAGGAGCAGGTTTGCTCAGGAAGGATATGTTGAATATATTGAGCATCTGTTTTTTTGTTATTTGTTTGTTTGTTTTTTAATAAATAGAATTCTAGACAATTTGATAGCTCCCAAGAAAGGAGGTGTTTTGGAATGAGGTTTTTCATCAAAAATGATGTTTTTTTCTTCTTTAAACCATACTGGACTAGAAGGAAGGGAGAAAAGCAATAGGACAGACTCTCCTGGATAGGTGGTTCCCATTGCCAGGGGTTACATTCCCAGGTCCTGCTGAACAGAGCGTGCAATCTTGTGGGAGCTTTGGCTCAGGATGAGCAGAGCTGGCCCTGCTTGTCCCTGCTGTTCTCGGCCCAGGCGGAATGGCCCAGGAAGGCTCCACTGGGATGCTGTCCAGAGCGGGTGCCACTGCGGTTCCTGGTGCCGGGCAGGACGCTCGGCGCTGCTGGGGAAAGACGCGGACTATGCGAGACACACAGATGCTGCCCAGGACGTGAGGGTTGTGCTGCCTGCCCTCGCCGGCACTGTGTCCCACAGGGAAGGGGATGGGGAGACTTCTTGTCAGAGTGGGATGGGGGCCCTGCTACATTTCCCCCTCCTGACCACCTCCTCCATTGCTCTGATGAGACCTTTCCATCCTCATTTTGCTTCCCCCCCCTTGCCGGTCCCTCTGACTCCCAAATGTAAGGAGCAGAAGAGGGGGCAGCTGCTGAGGTTGTTCCTTTCTCTTTCCTGGTGCAGTAGCCTTTGCTGTGGGCACAAGGAACGGGCAACGTTTGAGATCGACTGGTGTCACACACCGAGGCACCAGCTCCCTTTTAGCAATGGACAACAAGTAGCTCTTCCCCAGTACAGTGATCAATGGTGATTAAAAACAGGCAAGTCTTGTAGTAAGAGCATAGTATGTTTTATTATTATTTACTGTAATATTATTACATTATTAAAACCAGGTTTCCCAGTCCTTCATGCCATGGTGGAGCCAGTGGAGCGCCACTACCAGTGGCAGCCAGACGGTGCTGCTCTGGCCCTTGCGTTACAGGGGACAGTGCTGGAGAGGAACCTGCACACGGATGCTCCGGAGGCATGATTTGTTCCAAAACATTTGATTTGTAACAGGGTCATCTAGAAATTGTGGGATTTCCTGTTTGCTGAATGGCAGGCTTTTGCTCTTCAGGTTACAGCCTGGAATAATTCTATTACAGCTCGTTGTGAGCTGCTTTCCTCTCCAAGGCCAGATTTGCAGCGTTTGCACAGAAATTTCCCAGCTTTCATAGGTTTTAAGTTGTATCCTTCAGTGCCATCCTCTTGAACTGTGTTTTAATTTCCTTTGGGTTTTGGAAGTAATGAGTTCATAGTAGTTTTAGGAGAAAAGCATTAGGCATATTAATGGCTTCTTTTCATTCTGGTATGTGTTTGTTCTGGATTCCAGGGAAGGAATACTTCACTAAAGCAAACTGGAAAAATAGTAATGCTTAACCATAAGGAGCCCAATGCCACAACCTGCGCATTCTGGAACTTCATTGGGAATCCCACAACCTGCGCAATGGGAATTCATTCCCATTCAAGAATGAGAATCGTCCATGTTCAAGAAATGAGAGGGTTAGGCTCCAGCTGGCCATGTTCTTTTTTTTTTTTTTAAATATCAGAAAATGCCTGTTAATGGACACCAAGAATGTGGATAGGCCCACCTGTCAGGGCATATCTTCCGATCCATATGCTTCCTGCACACCCTGTCCCAGAATATTATCCCGGAGTGAGAAGAGCCTCTGCCAGAGGAGTCCCCTGCAGTCCCGGATCTGGCTCAGGTCGTGGGGCTGAATCAAGCAGAGTGACAAATTTCTGTGCAAGTGCCTGGAGCACCTGGGTGGCCTTTCTCTGTATCCTAGAAAGGGGGGAAAACACTGAAAAAAAGCATCCTTTGAGAGCTCCTTTGAGCTCCTTTGAGTTCTTGATAAGTGCAGAGAGGAAGGAGAATGTGTCCATACAGTTCTGTGGGATAAGAAATGTGTTTTCGGTGCAGCTGTGGCGCAAGCTGCTCCGATGGGCTCGTGCTGCTGATGTGAGCCGGGTTGCGCCACACTGCCTGCCTGAAGCTGTGGCCAATGGTCAGTGCTGAACTTTGAACCATCAGGTGGCCTGGAGAGCGTTTACAGATTAGATTCGTAATAGGAGGTGATAACCTCTCGTGGCTGAAGAGCGCACCTTCCATCACCGCCCCCGAACACTTGTCACAGGTGCTTCTAGATGCCCTGAGCGTGTCCTGTTCTGTGTCTGTTGAACGTGCTGGGCTCAGCCTGGCCTTGGGTGGCATTGCCAAAGGGAGTTCTAGTTGCTGGCTGGAGTTAGGGACCCTTCCTGCAGCAGTAATGAGGAGACAATTAATTAAATTGGGGGGTTGGTGCCGCCTCCCGCAGGTCCCCCTGCCCTGGCGCTAGCGCGGTGCCCGCTGCCCACCCTGGGGCGCAGGATGCCTGGTGTCCCTCTGCACCACCGGGCAAAGTGGGCATTTGGGAAGGGGAAAGTGCACAACGGCTGCTTTTATTTTAGCTGATGAAATCGCTGACTCCTATTCACATGGAACTGATGCTTTCCATGGAAATTCTGTCTGCATTAACTTTGAAAGCTGCAGGCTATTTTTGGCAGCAATTAAAAGCATTCAAGAGATGCCTGTCACTTCAGTTCACATATTTCACAGGATACTTTATTTGTGTTTTGTGAAAGAAAGAGAAAACACAGCAATATGGCTTCTGCTTAACTTTAACTCTCTGGTGTCCTGAGGCAGCAAGTGACAGACAGCTTTTCTTTGTTGGAAGCTGCTCTTTGGATATCACAGCACAGAGCTGCTAGTGGGGTCTGCACAAGAGGTACGTTGTACCCAGCATTCACAACAGGCGATGCCCGGCAATCCTGAAGTGCTTCCATGAGGTATTTATTAGGCTACATGACTACGAAATCATTTATTGAGCTAAGTCTACAAATTGGAAAGCTAAGCCTTAAGGCTCAAATACTCTAGTTCAGGATGCACGTGTTTTGGAAGGCTTAATCCGAGGGAGCCAAGTCCTGCTGTCCGGAGCATAGTGGTTCCTGCTGTCCTCAGCCAGGGAGATGAGTGCTAGAATATTGAAAAGTTTGCCCTACAGTTTTCTGAAATTAAAAATGACATGAAAAGAACAGCTGAAAATTTAAGTCTAAGGATTGCTAAAAAGGACAACAGGAACATATAGTAGTTTAGCTGAGAAAAAATATTCTTAGGTCTACTTGACTTGCATGATCATCTCATTCAAATATTTATAAAGCCAGTTGAACACATCTCGGAGCGGATTGTGTGGGAGGAGGTATGAAGTGTACGTGTTGCATCTCCAAGGTAAAACTGAGCTGACTATGTGACTAAAAAAGCACTGACTGGGGTACAGACCTGTTGACCTCATCTGGTGCTCTGCGCAGCTTCTCCGTGCGGCTGTATGGCAACACCCAGACTCTGAGCTCACTCTGAAGTCCCTGCTGCCTCCCAGAGTGTGCTTGATTTTTGAAATCTGTAAGGTGCAGATGTGGTCACCCTCAACAGCTGCTGCTGTGTTTAAGCACAGAGGCCATGTCCTTGTCGGGCGCAGTGGGGCTCCCCGCGAGCAGCCGCGGCGCAGGGTGGCACCGGCCGGGACAGCCCCGCAGCCGTGCGTGCAGTTAGGAGCTGCTGGCTGAGCTTGCAGGCCACATCTGCAACCGGGCACCTCTGGAGCAACTTGCGTCCTGCACACAGACCAATTCCCCCACACAGGCAAGGGTGACAGGCCAGATCTTTAGCTCTGCCGCGTGTGTTTGGGTTCATGTTTGCTGCCAGCCAAGGCTATGAGAAAGATAAAAATCCCCAGGGGAGATGGTGCATCTGTAAGCGATGAAATTCTTTTAAATCCAGTCATAACTGTGTGTTAGAGCTTAGAATTAGGTCCCTGCATGACAAAGCTGCGTGCCAGAGGTTTTTATAAAATATATAAGTATAATTTATGCAGTGTTTCTTTTTATCGTGTGCTCTCTACTTAAGATATCCATTAAAGCCCATCACATCAATTTAATTGAAAAATTCTGAGGGAATTGTATTAGACTTTTTTTCCCCATTAAATTAAGATTATGGCCTTTGAATACAATTCTTGGGCACCCATTCTTGTTCACAAGATTATGTAAATTGTTATCTGCTATCTGACTTGTGGTCAAATTAAGAAAAAAAAAAGTCTTTTTCTTTGTTTTCCACATGCCTGCCCTGTTCTAGCCCTTCATCCCCAGCACAGGTTTCATTATCTTCTCTTTGATTTCTGGGGTCGTTAAGGCGATGCTTTCTGTGGCCTTGCTGCAGGGCGCTCCTGTGCGCAGGGCACTCCTCGGTGGTCGGGATCAGAGGTTGCAGGCTGGTAAGGAGCGGTGCCGCCCTCGCTGCTGAGGACAGGACAGCATCAGATCCCCTCCGAGACCGACCCTTCACTGGCCGGCTTGAGGGCCAAGGGAACATGGAGCCGGGGCCGTCGAGCGTGAGCTCAAGGGCTCTGAGCGGCTCTCGGGCCCCCTCTTCAGCCGGCCAACAGGCCAGGGTGCTCTGCATTCGGCTGCTCCGAGGGGACCCCGCTAGACACCCTCGGGCAGCGAGGCCTCCGTGCTGGTCACAGGCCGGCCACACGTGCCAGATCTCTGCAGGGCTTGTGTTGCCTGCACAAAGAAGCCAGTTGCGATTTTTGTTTGCCTTGCGAGCACTTGGCGTCCCCCTGTTCCTGGTGCTGTGTTCTGCTTCTTGCCTGCTCCTCCGCTTTGATAGAGCAGTTTATGGTCGAGCTGATAGCAAGTGAGCCTGCAACAAGGGAGCTGAAGCCCTTTAAGAACTCGGAGCATTATCGAAGTAGCTGCTGAATCAGAGTCGTGACTTGTATGTGCTGGAGCGCGAGGGAACAGCCTGTGCTGCCGCTGGGGGAACAGGTGCCACCACACAACTGGGGATGCCGCCGACACGGCTCAGGCAGCATGGCTTGTCCTATTGTTCATAACCTGATACAGGCGGAGGCGGGTGCTTGTGCTCCTCAGTGCCCACCTGCCTGTCACCCTCCCCTGCCTCCTAATTAAACTGGAAGCTCAAATTTCCCAGTCTGGATCAGCAAAAGGAGGAGGGCAGAGGGATCTGCCTTCTGTCCTGTTGTCGAGATACATCTGAAAGGGACCAGAGTGGTACTCAGCATGGCCCAGGATAAGGGGATTCTCTGGAGGAGGGTTGTACCTGAGCGGGTAGCTGGAGGAGTCTGTGTGGCACTGGTGGCTCACTCAGGGTGCTTTTCTCCTCCTCCTCTCACCGCGTGCGTGGTCCTGCCTCGTGGCTATTTCTGCACAGCAGCTGTGCTTCCGGCGGGCAGCTGGGAGAGCCGCCTGACTCAGCACAGAGCCGCACGGACCGTGAGTGCAGGACGGGCGCTGCGGCGGCCAGGCCAGGGCTCCGCCGCCACCTGCCCCCGGGCGGAGCTGGCAGCGCCGGGCACTGCGGGCTGGGAGCCCTCCCGCAGAGGCGGCCGTGGGGCCGGCCGGCCGCGCTGAGCACGTGCAGCCCGCTCTCTGTCTCGCTCCCGGGGCGATGTGTGGCATCTCGGAAGCGTCTCGAGTTGCTCTCTGCAGACGGGTTCCTCGCAGCTTTTGCATGGGTAGTGCTCGCCCTCTCCGTGTGTGTGGCTGATTGGTCCGGTATTAACCCCAGTGCAGAACTGGGGTTTTTCAGAGGCTGGATGAGAAAGGGTGAGAGAGGAGACCAGGAAGTCCTTTTTGCCTGGTGGTTTGAGTAATCAGGTGAGAATAGGAAGATTGTGTTCCCAGCTCTGCTTTTGACCTTGGACAACTGAACCTCCTCGTCTCTCTCTTGCCTTTAGGTTCTTTGTCTGCGTTGCCTGTTTTGCCTGTAGCTCTTTGTTACAAAGGTGGCCCCTACTCATGTCATACAGTGCCCAGCTGTTAAAGCTTGAGTCGAGGAAGGACTTATTCGTAGCACAGCAGCACTTAGAAGCACCAAAGTAATGCAGAAATAAACCTGTTTTGTAAAATACCACAGGACTCCCATGAATAGCAAAATCTCAGTTACACAGGGAAGACATTAGACCTCTCCTGTAATTTGAGTCCCCTGTAATAAGCAAACTAACATTCCAGTTGCAACGGGGTTGTCGGGGCAGCAGGAAAGGAGCTGTTTCCTTGTAAGCAGGAGGATTTGACTGTTTCGCAGGGCAAGGGCTTTGTCGCTTATTTGGGAGGAAAAAGCTTTTGTGATTGACAGAATTTTCTGGCAGCCCTTGTGCTTGGACATCAGTGTGATGGCAGCGCCCTAGTTTGGAGTTGATGGAGAGGAGCCCCCAAGTCCTCCCCTCGGAGCTCTGATTGCCGACAGAGGCTCGTGTGCCCAGGTGGGTGCAGGTTTTGCCCAGTGTTCCCGTCAGACCCGTCCCAGATTACGGCTCTGGCGCCGGTATCGCCCTGGTCCTGACGCGCATCCTGGCTGCTCACTGTCTCGGGTGGCCCCGCTAGCTGCCTCAGCCCAGGCTGCAGGTCCTGCAGCCACTGTCCTCTTCAAGCAGGGCCTGCACGTCAGGGCCACTGGACGGATCCGTACCCTGCGGCTGCCAGAGCCACCCTGCCCCTTGGGGCTGCGCTCCAGAGCTTGCTGGGCTCTTGAGGTTCCCGGAGGGGCTTGGAGGGCCTGGGGGCCATCGGGGCCAGTGTGAGAGCGAGGCAAGCGGCGTCTGCCTTCCCGCCAGCATTCCTTGTCCCAGCCGCGCTTGCCCGTGTCGTAAGGATTTCACAGCACTAAGAGCTAGTATTTATTTGCTCTTCTCCCTAACAAGCAACTAAGGCAGCATTCTGAAGACAGAAGGGAGGAAAAAAAAAGGAGGTTAGGGGTTCAAAATGATTCACTCCAGGCAGCTTCAGAATGACATTTTCCTCTGTGGGCAGCAGTGACTCCTTACACACTTGATTGCTCCATTTCCTTCCTCCTCCCTCCCCCAGCACCGGGTTTGGTGCCAACTCATACACAACTGCAGGAGCACAGGAAGCCTTTTACTGGGCAAGAAGCACTCGAGCCCTTTCACGTGCTCCGGCTGTGGTCGTGAAGTGAGAGGCACACGCAGCCTCCGTCCTGCCTCGATGCTCTGAAAACAGGGTCGTTAAAGCAAATGTGCCAGGCTAGCTCCAAACAAACACACTGTAGTCAATACATATGTGTGTGTGCCTGTGTATGTAGCGGGAGAAAGAAAGAAAAAAGAAAGAAAGCCCTTTGACGTATCTGAGCTGACTCATCTGGCTTTGCAGACAATGTTCCTTTTCACAGTGCTGTTGAGATGGAGATTTTAATATAATGTATAAATAAATAAGCAACGCAATCTGCCAGGACGCCACCAGGACTTGGTAAACCCTGTTGTGGCTGCGCGAACTCGAAGAGAGGCTTCCGCGCGTCTTCCCAGGTCGCCTGCCGCAGCCCTCTGCGAAGGCAGCTCCGGTCTGGGCATCTGCTCATGGAAGGCTCTGCCCCGTCCAAAGCCTAAATAGAAGGTGCTTTTGTCCTTATTTTGTGAGGGGAAAAGGAGAAAACACAAGGCCTCTTTTCCAAACTCGTGCGCACAGAACTGAGGAAACACTAGCAGGTCACCAGTAGGCCTCTTCATGGGGTCTGTAAGTGTGAGCGCTGCTTCACCCCGCCGCCGCCTAGCAGGACTCCCTAGTTGTCTTCCACCTTTCCTAAGATTCCTGTTCCAAACAATGGGCTCTCCATCTTCAAGGCTGAAGAGCAGAAACTCGCTCTTTCATCTGGGTTTTTATTTTGGGATGCTAATGTTCATATGCTCATAGGTTGTAGATTTGTGGGCTGATTTCCCTTTTTTTAAAATAGGGACATACCCTATTTTAAAGAAGAGAAAAAGCAAGAAGAGAAAAGGCAAGTGACTTGGGACAGAGACAAGAACTTCTTTGTTCCCACTCTGACCAATCTAACCCTTCACTGGAGGCTCCTTGTGTAGGAATCAGAGGTTGTATTGTACGAGGGTGACAATCGCCATATCCATTGGACTGAATTCTTGAATTTTGCACGTAAGATTGCCTTTTGAAAGAATCTGAAGCAAACGAGTAGAAGTATTTTTTCCAAGTGAGAGAAGGTGTAGGTTAGAGCTTTCCTATATATTTTCTATCAACCAGTCCTCTGTGTGGTTTGAAGTTTAATGTTTCTTCTATTGGCCATATTAAAATAAATTAAATGGCATTTAAATAAAGATGCTATCCCTCAGCAGTCCATATTGGTGTTTATGAGAAATACCAGTTTGAAGTATTATGGGCAAACTGATAGCACTGTTTATCATAGAATCCTTAAGGTTGGAAGGGACCTCAGAGGTCATCTAGTGCAACCCCCCTGCCCACGCAGGGTCACCTAGAGCATGTGGCACAGGCTGCATCCAAGCAGGTTTGAAGATCTCCAAAGAAGGAGACTCCACAACCTCTCTGGGCAGCCAGTTCCAGTGCTCTGTCACCCTCACCGTCAAGAAATGTTTCCTTAAGTTCCTGCTAAGTTAAACAGAATGTTGTTCTCCAATGCTTTATCAAGGCCTCACTGATTTTCTTCTCCTATCTGGTGAATTCAATATTCTTTAAAACTCACCAGCTGTAGACTAAGCTGTAGAATCAATGATGAAAAAAAGATAAACACTAATGTTCAGGTCAGAATGCCATGAATCCTAACTAGTAAGATCAAAATTCAACAGTCAAAAATCAGGCAGGAATAAATGACAAACTTCCTGTGCGCTTGTTAACACAAATGCATTTTAAGACAAAATACTGAAGAACAGAAACTGCATTAAGAAGAGTAAGGGGGAAAAAAGACCTTTTCTCTCTTAACCTGTATTTTGTCTGTTTTATTTTAAACTAAACATATCAACAGTCCCACTTGTACAGCGTACTGTACAACAAAACAAATTACTGTATACCACCAGGGAAATAGGAATTTCTTGTGGTATATATTACTGCTGTTATCGAGCATTGTACAAATTATGAATAAATATATTTTATTTGGAAACGTGTTATTGACAGAAATCTATCAATAGTAATGTGAGTATTGTCAACAGCCTGTCAATATTAATGTAATTATGATTAAGAGGATAACATGGATTTTAGCTATAACACCAAGTAACATCTCCTGCATTGCTGCTATCAATATAAGCATTATTATTGAACTGTTCTGAGACCATCAGTATGAGATGTATTACCATCAGGCATATTTGTCAATGCACTCTGCCTACAAAAATTCTACACTTAAATTTACAAGTTTGTAAACTTTGCCTGCAGAAAGGCACAAACGCAAGTAATCTCTGGGGAGCCATTTTTCCTCAGGGCTTTTCCACTGCGGATCAGTAATCAAGGGGTTTCTGCTGTCTCAGTGCCAGCACAATCTTATCCTCTGCTTTTCCAGAGCAATCATTAGAAGACAGACACATACTGTATGCAGAAGCTCCCAGATAATTTGGGCATGATTTGTTACAATACCTTTTTAGAAGCCAAATAAGAGTATATTTCTTTAAGTCAGAAATAAATTCTGCTCCTTACTGCCCTCAGTTAAAGCTGCACTTGGATGTACGAAGTAGCACCTCATTCACTTTAAGGAGTTCATGATTTAACTATTTTGGATAATCTCTTCTGGGCAGCCAAAAGCTATCCAGTCTGAGTCCTGTCCCCATAAAGTGCTGGAATGGATCACAAGAGACCATCTAATCCTAACTCAGCATAAAGACAGGCCCAGGACTATCTAGACAAATGTTTAACTACCAGGGCAGCTGATCTCCTAGTTCCTCTGGACAGTCGTTCCAGCACTTTATCACCCTAATAATCAGAAAGAATCTTTTTCTAATATTCAACCTAAATCATATTTATTACAAATAAAGATGGTTTTAATCCCATGGGAGTAAGGAATAATAAAAAGGGAGAAGAATTTCCACTTTGTCTGCATCTGTTCATGAGGAAAAAGCAGTGAGGAGTGTGAAGGCACTGAGCCATACACAGAAGAGTTGCCAAACTGCAGAATCTCCTATTGCCTCAACACGCCTGATACTATCTTCCAGAATCAAAACGTTACTATTTAACTTGAGGCCTCTATATCTTCAGATCTTCTTCTGACACTTTATTTTTTGACTCTTTAGCTCCTATTTTGCATTCATACATTTGACTTTTTCCCTCTTAAACGCAGTGCTTCATGCTTGCCTGTGCGGAATTTCACCTTGTTGATTTCACAGATTTTCTCCAACTTGTCAAGATTATTTTGGATTCAGATCTTATCTTCAAAAAGGAAAAGTCCCAAACTTTCAAGCCCTCTTCAGCTTACTGTCACCAGCAACTTCTGTAAGAGTGTGCTCTCTTCGATCATGCAACTCATTAGCGCCTTTTCATCTTGACAGGATTTCACAGATAATTATTCTGTAAAGGCAATTTTTCAACTAGATGCTGTTAATATCACCATCTAATGGAGATAGTATTGATATTATGTTTCCCTAGCTTGTTTATAAAGGGAAAAATATCTTTATTAAACCAAGCCTTATCCTACCTAAAGTTTTCCACTTATTTTTTAAGCTTGTCACTCTTTCCAAAGACAGAAACAGATTAAGGTTTTTTAGGCACAAGTATGTCAAACCATACTGTCCGTTTACAGTGTCTTTGCTACAAATTTTTAGACACTAATTATTTGCTAAATTATAACTAATTCTTTTTTTGCAACTAAAACTGAGAGTTTCAAAGGAGACCGTTTGCTACCCATTTTCACCCTCTGTGCCATTAAACAAATAAATAATATGTCTCATTCCACAATCACTCCAGAATTAATTTTATTAGGATTTGCCAGTTGAGTACATCTGTATCAAACATTCTTTCTGCTTTGGTTCCACTATTTCCAGTCTAAAATTAATTTTATAAAGTAGGTCACATTTTCCTCTTCTATAAAGTATGAAATAAAGAAGATTTCAATCTTTGAAAAATCTCTGTTATTAAACAAGAAAGGAGAACATGGGTAATGGACCTATTCTTTTGTGCCTCCTCTTGCTTAAGACTTGTAGATCCTTTCATTGATTTTTTGCTTTGTTAATTGCAACTTATTTTATTCTTCAAAGTTACAGATTTTATCCTTGCATTCTCATACTATTCCTTTATGTTTAACCTTAATCATGTTGCTCTATTTTTACTTGTACAATCCATTTTTATTTCCAGCCTGCTGAAGAATTCCTGATACGTACAACTGTTTTGTTATTTTAATTTTAGTTATTATTATGAACTATCTCAAAGCAAAGACAGACTATAGCAGACAATTTTAGGGATTTTTTTAGCCCTGATGGTCTTTTTTTAAAGTCCAAAGGCTCTGCCTACTAGAGGCCTGAAACTGTTGCAGCTTATTTTTCTAATGCCTGCTTATCTCTTCTCTATCCTACTTCTCCGAATCTAACACTTCATGTTTACTTCCAACCAAAACTCCTTTCCACCTTTAGATTCTCAAATAAGTCCTCACTTTAAGCTAGAGTTGAACTGGAAACAGCTGTTCCTTGCTAGCTTCTTTGACCTTCTAAAACACATTTTGTCTTTCTTCATTCCAAGAATGAAATATTTCAGTCATCCTCTCTTGATTAGTGAGTATACTACAGATCGTACCATAATCTTGCTCTTTTCATTTTTACGTTTACCTAGAAACATTCAACATCATAACATCCTAATTTAACAGCAAGCACATATAATTTTGATATAAAACACAGCACAGGCTTCATTTTCTCTGCCTGCGCTTTTTAAGGAAGTTTCATTACACAACCAATTGTACTGCAGCAGACATTATGAGAGTACATATTCCAGATGAACCAGAGGAAAAAAATGTATAAAACTTCCTCTATTTTAGATATTTTAATATATCATTAAGTGACAGAAAAGAAACACAGTATAAAGAAATATGAAAAAGAGGTATTTAAGCACTGAAAAGTTTCAGTTCTCACTACTATCAGCCCATCACTAAGAAACACTACATTAGTACATATAAACAAACAAAAAAACCCTACATAGGCCTACAGAGCACTCCCTAAATTAAGATACCAAGGATTAAAGCACCACTTTAAAAGAGTAGATTCTGCAAAGTCCTAACATTCAGATCTCTGGTATGGACCATGTGGTATGCACATGCCAAGATTCGCAGGTGATCTATATATAAATAATCACTAACATCAGAGTTGCTCTCTCCTGCAGAAGTGCCAAGCCACAACTCCTGTTCCTGAGGATGCCGTGCTGCCATTCCCTGCGTCTGCCAGAGGGCAAATCCACTGCCAGGCACACTGTGAATTACAGGGAAGACACTGGGCTTTTGTAGCAACACCCTTGGTCTCCTCCTGTTCCCGCCTTTTCATTTTCACAAGGTTAGTGTATTAACAGAAAGCAGTGAAAAGAACTCTTTAGCCCACTGTATAGAGCTTTTTATTTTATTTTTTTTAATAGAATTTGTTTGGGGAAAACTGTTCTGTTTAACTTTTCAGATATTCTCAATTGTAAAGGATGTTCTGCATGCTAACTGGAGATCACCAAACTTGGATGGTCAGAAGTCAAATCATAGGTTTCTGTTAGCTTGAAAATCTCCCCTTATAAAGCACACAACTGAAACCCCAGCAAGCAAAAACCTCCTCGTGTCTCACTATTAATTCTTGGTCTCTTTTTTGCTTATCAAGTGCAGAGAGAAAAATATCTGCAGATCAAAGTCTAATTGGGAGCCCCAACTGAGCTGTCTCTTAATCATTGTAAAATTAACTTATCACTAGATCATTACCTCAAATAACCTTACAAAAGATTGATTTTATGTTCCTGTCTGGGTTTCTATACACTTGAGTTAAATACCTATCTTTTTTTTTTTAAAAGAACTCCAGGAAGATTCTCCAAACATTTGGAATACCTACTAATACTAATTCAAATATCAGTAATACACCAAAATCACTAAAAATATTATTTATTTCTCACTGAATTCCTGAGAGGAAGGATTATTCTTTGGCAAAATAGAGAAAGTAAATGAAAACACTGATTAACAAGTCAATTCAACAGATAAAATTAGTAAAATTAGTGGGTTTTTTTTTCCTGCTGTGGAATCTTAATGAGTAACTAATGACAAAACCTGTAACCTTGACTG
>JAVCKT010009190.1:9118-20982 GCA_032273925.1 Rhynchotus rufescens | reverse complement strand
CGCAGAGCCAGCACAGTACGCACAGTACCGCAGCACCAGCACCCGCACCACACGCACAGCACAGCAGCACCCGCACCTGCACAGCACCGCAGCGCCAGCACCTGCACAGCACCGCAGCGCCCACACAGCACGCACAGCACCGCAGCGCCCACACGGCACGCACAGCACCGCAGCACCAGCACCCACACCGCACGCACAGCACCGCAGCACCAGTACCCACACCGCATGCACAGCACCGCAGCACCCACACCGCACGCACAGCACCGCAGCACCCACACCGCACGCACAGCACCGCACCACCTGCACCCGCACAGCACCGCAGCGCCAGAGGGCTGCACAGCAACAGGGCAGGCCCCAAAACACACCTGGGGAGGCTCCCGAGAAGGAAAACACAACAAGATGTCACTTCATACAGAGGCTTAAAAAAACCCGTCCAATTCTGAGCTGGTATTTGCTGGACTGACGGAAGAAATACAGCAAGATGAAAAATAATTACTTATTTGGCTGCAGGAGTAAAATAATGGCTTGAGCAGTGTTACAGAAACACTGGAGAGATGCTACCTTCTCCAAATTTTCAATGAAGCTGCGAGGGGCACCTTAGTGCAGGCCAGCAACAGGTGAGGGCTGGTTTAGCGCACGGCCCTTTTCAGCTCTTGCACAGCCAGTGCTCCTGCATCCTCTTAATCTTCAGCCCCTTTCCACATCACCTCCACATCACTTGTGGACTCTGCTCACTTTCCTGCCACCTCCAAACTGTGAAGCTTCCCCTACACATTTAAGGGTAATATTGAAATATCTATTTAAATAGAAGAAATAAAAAGGATCTGGGTTTTAATCCTAAAAACAGGTCCTTATTCAGCAACTGTTTTGGATCATGTAGCTTTTAAATATTTAAGATGCTCTCTAAAATAGCAGGCAGGCACCACTTTAAATCAATTTAAATACCACAGACCCAGGACTGGACCCTACAGTGAAACCAGTCACACGGGACCATACAAAGGGGCCAGGAAAAAAGACAGGCTTGAAAACTTACCAGAGGTTTTGTGCGACAAAACCTAACAAAAAAAGGGAGAGACCTCAACAGGAAGAATGGGATGAAGCAATCCAAGGAATACTTGAATATCTCACATACACCAAAACTGAGGTGGGAAACGGAGGAAACGTTCAAGATGCCATTCATAGCTGTGACAAAAAGAAAGGCCCAACAAGCTGCTGACAGTGCAAAGTTGGGTTCCAAACAAAAAATTCTAGTGACAATTGGTGGAAAATGTCGCTCAGGTCATTTACTAATGTCACAAACAAGTGTGAGCAAAACAAGCGGTACGTGATCTAAAGGGCAGATAATACTGTGTGCCCTTCATGCAAGCTCAGTTGCAAAATGGGTTTCCTCTAACAACATATTAAAGGAATACTCTCCACCCTCAGGAACAGAAAAAAATTAAAATCTATCACACCACATTAAATAAGGAGAAACGGAGTGCTTCTTTGAATCCTATGCTTCTTGAAAGGACTGCAAGCCAGACTTTTTCCACTGAGGACTTCAAAGGAATTAAAAATATCAAAAAAGATACCTACTTTGTAACAAGCATTTAAGTGTGGTGTGTCCCTCCATGATGAAGTCTAGCACCGAATGCATATTTGAACTTAGGGATGCTTGTGCAGTAGATTATGAACTCCAACATAAGCAAAAAAAAAAAAGATTTTGAGGTTTGCAAGGAAGCACCGTCACAGCGTAACTAGACCTCTATATAAAATGCATGCTCCCATGAATTGGGAGTCTTAAAACATCCCTAATTTTCCAAACAAGAACTGTCCAATTAAAGGATATTCAGAAATACTGTTGGTCAATAGCTCAGGGGGAAGGAGAGGGAAAGGAATCCTAACCTTGCTCACGCAAAACAACGGCTGCGTAAGAAATGGGGGCTCCAACCACCAAAACAGAAAATTCCTGCATCTAAAAACAAGGCAAAACAATGAAAGCATTTATCACATGGATATGATTCAGAAAGATATCCTCCCTAACGAATTTTTAGATTTCTTCTGATCTTTATCAATTTTTAAAGCTTTTAATGTTATTCTAGATACATGTATATGGGAATGCAAAATACCCTTCCAGTCTCAGAAATACACAAACGAGCACGTACAATAAACTACAGAAAAGGATCCAAAAAAAGCAGCTAAAAGGAACTGCATTGGAAAAAAAGGCACGTGCCCACAAACGAGCAGGAAGAACAAGTAGGTTATGAAGAGAAACGAGGGAGGAGCGAGCGGGAAGAGGAGGCTGCTGTCCCGACCCGCAGACGGCCCCGATCCGCGTGGGAACAGCCCGGCCCTTCCAGAGGGAAAACTGCTGAATTCCTCTTTGAGGAAGCTGGACTTCAGCAAGGCAGGGACTGCAGGAGAGTAGGGACAAAAAAAAAGAAACCAAAAGAGAAGAACCAGAGCGTCGCAGAAGGCAAGGGCACCACTTCTGCCTTCGGCAGGGCCATGCAACAAGAGCACGCCTTTGCTGCTGAAATAACCACCAAAGAAACGGAACAATAACAGGTTTTGGTTGTCAAAATGATGCACATTTTGACATTTTACATTTTAATGTTTAATATTTAATGTACATTTTAATGTACATTTTAATATTAATGTTTAAATAATGTTTAATAATGTTTACATTTAATGTTAATAATGTTTAATGTTTTAATGCTGTTAATACAGCAGCTCTGTATCGGGCAGCATCAAGGAGCATTTTTAACCTTAAAAAGTGACGAAAGGAAAAGGGCAGCTTTCGAGGCTCTGAGGCCATGCCAAGGCTTTATTTTCAGGGCAGGTGAATGCAGCCACAGCCTGGGTACCCGGCGCAGGCCCCCGCTGGCCTGGTCTCTGCTCGGAGTGAATGAAGAGAAACCTTTGCAGGGAGGGAGCGAGGGATTTTTGGGAGGGCCGTGAAATTTACTTCTTGTCCCTACCAGATAATTTGGATGAATTCATACAACACCTGGCATGTTCCTTAAACCAGCAGGATGAGCAGTTGCTGCCATGCAGATGTTCAGTTCACAGCTACTGGCATCAAAGAGCCAAGGGCTACACACTAAATTGAAAAAAGAATTTTCTTTCCGCTGTTGTATCCTACCATCAATGCAAGAACTGCAAAGAGAAGGCAGAGCAGGAAAAAGAAGAGAGCATTGCTTCTGATCATCTCCTTGGTTAGTAAGAACAACATTCATTCCTAAGGTTTTTAATACAGAACTTTGCACAACATTTAATTCCTCTAAAATCTTCTAAAAATTTAATTAAATCTAATTAAATCAGAAGATTTAAGTTCTTCATCTTAAAATATCACTACGATACTGTAATCTACATTAAATGCTTGCAAGATGTGCTGCTCTAACAAGTATCTCAGGCGTTTTTGAGGAAATCATATTTAATTCCTATTCTCTAGCTGCATCCTGACAACTTGCAAAAAAACTCTAAAACTAACTCAAATACCAAAAGCCTGTTTGAACAAAACCTATTACTTTGGTCACTAAACCATTTTGCAAGGCTTTAAAAATAACTTGGGGTATTTCTTGCACATAATTTCCATGGAATAAAGTGTCCTGACTGGCATTCCCTTTGAGTTGCGATTGCGCTGGGCATTCCCGCAGGGCTCTGCTCCGTGGGAGCCTCGCACACCCGGAGCACGGAGCAAGGATCACAGGTTTCACCTGGGCTCGACAGGAACAGAGATCGTCCTGCTGCAGGCGCAGGCTGAACTCCACAGAGCAAGTGCTCTCCGGGAGAATGTACACTGCGGGAAGAATTCCTCGGCACAGGGAAAGGCACAGCACACAGGGAGAAGCAAGTTCCATGGGAAGGAGCCTCCGTGCGTGCAGGATTAGTAGCATTTTTTTTTTTAAGTGGGAGTTATATGTCTACAATAACGGCCTGCAGAAAAGCACCTGCTATTTAATGCCCCTTTGTTCATGTTATTTAAATTCAACACTAGCAGTAATGTTGTCAATTCCATTTTTATAAAATCCTGGTCTGAAATTGTAAGCAAAGCCAATATATGTGCTATGGAAATAACAAATCCAATATGCTCGTGTGGATTACAGGAACCACTTTTTTTTTTTTGGAATTCCTTTGTGTGGAAACAAAGGAGAATCACAAGAAGCTGGGGACGGTGTGAAACCCTTCAAGCACCTACCTTTATCAAAGGTCTCCAACCTACAACTGGCAAGTCCAAATCCACTTAAGGAAAAAGTCAGCTAAGTGAGTTTGCCTTTTACATTCCTGCCCGTGACTCGCTGGGGATTGACAATTAGAGATGGAGAACTGCAATCTATAGATAGGCATCCCCATCTGTGTTACCAGCACTCCTAACTGCTAGGTTTAGTAAGCCAGGCAAGAGAACGTTGATTTTGAGAAAGTGCATCTTGCCAGAGAGAACTTACAGATTATTTGAAACAGGTGGGTGGAGTTCCTGCTAAAGGAAGCAGGAGATTTTTGCAGCTGTGATGCTCTGAGAGTATAAAGCAATATCTGTAGGAAAAAGATGACATCTTACTATCCAATTATATAAGCTCATCTAGAAGAGGCAAGTTTTGGAGTCCTTAAGATGGGCTGGCGTGGCTCTTCTGTGATTTTCCTCTAGATACACTCAGCTGCTATCATTGCATTAATTCTTCCCATGAATCCTTAATAAATAAAGAGCAGAACACAGGCCTAAAAAGAATTCAGTTCTTCCTAGGCACAAGTAGCAAACGCTTCAACCACTCAGCAGATCTAGCCAATCTTCAGACAGCAAAGCAGAGACATCCTGCTAAAATTTCAAACTTCCCTTATGTTACATAAAAGTATGTCTGGTAAGCGTTCAAGCAGCATTTTCCACCCAAAATTGTTCCTTCGTACTTATTATCTACCATTTAGAAAGGGAATTAGGCCCATAGATTTGAAATAAATTATTATTCTGTTTTAGACTGATCTGTAGAAAGAGACACGGAAGCTTTCGCTTTACCTAGATAACATTCCAATTCAATTTCTTTGGATTTGGGTTACTCCTTCAAAATCATGGAAGTCTTACGAGAAAAACGGAAACATGAGCGCAACACCCGTGTAGGATTTTTGAGTGTATAAAATATCACGTTTCAAGACAAACTGAAGTTTTGTCTTACATTAACTTTACGATAATTCATGGTCTTAATACTACACTTCATATTGTGCAGTCCTCTATTATTATTCCAGAACATGAAAACATTCCGTGTTTTATTTTAGAAAAAGGTCAGCCAGGACCTGGATCAATGCATTTAAGTGTTCATGTACAGCTATAAAACGTTTGTAACACTCATTTCAGCTAGACATAAAGAACACCGTTTGCCAACAGGCTGAGCCTGCCCATGGTGCCTCTATTAGAAGCACAACCTCAGAAAGTGCACGTTCAAGAACAGTAAAGACTAAGCAGAGGGACAAGGCTCTGCTTGTTCAGTTAAGAAAGTAGTTTAAGTGACTTCTTTTTCTTCTACCGATATATCTGAACTGTGCATATGCTTTGGGACTTTATAGTTATACTTCAGGACTGTGGGATTTGGAAAGAGGCAAGGAGACAGCAAGCCACATTAAGCCAATACAATGTGCTGCCCAGTACCATCACGAAGGCTGAATACTCAGAGACTGGAAAAAAACATATTTTTTTTTACCTTATTTTTACTATGTGATCGGATGGGGCATCACAGATCCAGGCGGGCTGCTATCACATCTTCCATCCTCTTTACTGCCATTTGCACTGGTTGCAGGAGTACTCTAAGGGAGTACTTCAGCTTCAGTCATGTTTAAGGTAAACTGATAATCTCTGTGGATTATCACTATCTCCAATCTATTGAACGATCAAACATTTATCAACTTTGGAAGAAGTTCCATTAACAAATCTTTCCAATCCAATCCATAGTGTGCATTTGCTCCAATCATGCTGAAAGCGGGGAGGAAAAAGAACCAAACTAAAAAGCAATGAGTTTTTGATAGTCATTTGAAGATCAGTTCCTTATATTATGTATTCAGGTGAAGAGATGAAGATAATTAAAGCACTAAGATTTTTGTTCCTGAGCCAAAAACCTCCAGCCTGAGATAGACAAAGATCTGAACATTCAAAAGATGATGATCCCATAACATGTGAGAGGATAAAAAGGGAATTCAGTATCACAACGTTAGAATAATTCTGGTTAGAAAGGACCTCAGATCTCCAGCCCAACCTCCTGTTCAGAGAGTCAGTTTTAAGATCAGACCAGGCCGTTCGGGGATTTATCTAGGGCAGTTTTGAAAACCACCAAGGACTAAGACTGCAAGATATCTGAATTTAAGTGAAGCTCACACTGCTCCATTGCACCATTAATAAAACTTTGCAGTTTGAAGCTTTGCAGAAATTTGAAAACATTGCCTTCTACCACTCTTGACATCTTCAATATCATTGTTGTTGTTGTTGTTGTTTTTTTTTCTGGATTACAGAAAGAGATTAATTGTATTTTTTCTTATTGGATCTGAAGTTCACCATAATATTTAGTTTATCACAGTGACATGGCTGGGGCATCAAACAGAAGTCTGAACTCCATTTTCAGGGAAGATTTAAACAGTAAACCACTTACTCATGAACATCACTTATATATCAAATTGTGCCATGTGCCTCTATACAAAAGGACTTAAATTTCTATTTTCAAAGGAAATTTCATCAATTCTATGTCAATGTCAGACAAAAGTTTTCCTCATGGAAAGTGTGACCAAAAAAAAATTTCTTTTTCCCACTGAGGTGAAATATACCCATATTTTTTAATCAGTCTGTAACTGATCAAAAAAAATGTAAATTCTAATAAAGCTAGAAAGAACCTCAACTTCTGATGGAAACTTAAGTTTTCAACAAGTAGCGTGCCCTGTATCAAATAAGGATGCTAAAGAAGTCTTGGTATGCAAATTCTCAACAAGAGAATAACAAATAATTAAATTGTAGATGCTTAGACAGGACAGTAGGGAATGGTGCCCAAAGGCAGGAGAAAAATTTTTGAAAGAGAGAAGAGCGAGAGTCGAATCATCCTACAAAGGACAGAAAAAAAAAAAAAAACCACCTATAAAGATAAGGTAAAACATAAAACTACTTTACACATATGAAGACCTTTTTTTTCCCTCAATGTATTTTGGAATAAGAAAAATCAGACTGAATACTGAGCTAATTTTCTTCCCTCACTGCCCATTCATCTTATCCTTTGCTTGAGGGCTGGAATAATTGCACTTGCACTACCACTTTATCAAGTGTTAATCACTTGGCTTTTTTGGAAAGACTGTAATGCAAAGGCTCTGGGATGGAAGAAAACCAAATCTGATGAATTTTTAAGGATATTTTTGTAACTCTGCAGTTTTGTCTTACACGTCAGTACAACTGGTCCGGAAGGCCGAGCTTCTTGGGAAGTTGAGGCACTTCAGTGTCTCAGCATCTTTTAAGAGAGGTTTTAAAAGTTTCCTCCATGAAACAGGCCCTTGGTTCCACACTTCCAAAACCGAGCCTGCAACACTACAAAAATTCCCAAAACGGCGCATTATTAGTCGCTAACGGAGCAATCCTAAGGCTGCGTGTCCGTGTAGATGGGAACCCACGGTACACATTCTCACGGTGCACAGGCTTCCCACAGTCTTCCGAGTGCCTCCCGCGACCACACGGACACTGCCCCTTCCAGCTGCCCGAGCAGGTCCCTCTGCCTTCGTGGGTCCCACCAGGCTCCGCAGGGGAAACTGGAAACTCTCCCAGTTTCTGCCATTTCATTCGCATCTCCGTCTTACATTGCCACTCTCCTCAGTTGTGTCTGTGCTTATTTTATTAAGTTCTCACAGTTATGCAGCCTCCCTACTTTCTTATTTGCAATACTTTGCATCTCTAATGACCCTTTTCTTATGCTTTTTCGCGTTCCCTTTTTAACCCTTTCTCCCAGGCTGCCACAACCCAGTTTTCTCTGACACTTGGACTCCGTTGCCTTCCTACAAATACAGCATGTGAGAGGAGCAGGACTGTCTTTCCCATGAGAAAGTAAGGAAAGCAACAATGGAAGAAAGAAAGGAAGAAAGATCACTTTGATTTAGGCAAAACACTGGTACTCTGTGGATTTCCTACTGCCTGGCTTTCCATGTGAACTTGTATCTGAACTGCAAGGCTATTCAGGTGCTATTCACGTGTATTCATATTCACTTGATGTGAAGTGTCCTGCTACTAAAACCAGAACATTACTCGGAGCTGAACGCACCACTTCTGGGAAATAATGTGAGCATGCAGAATTGAAATGGTGCAAAAGGAAATACCTTGAAATGATGCAAAAGGAAAGATCAAATGCTTTGTACAAAAGCTTTTGAATATACTGACGACTAAAGAGTGCAGAGAACTGTCCTCTCAATTCCCACACAAAAGGGAACTTTAGCCAGAAAGCTGGCATGGAATAATCTGCTCCCAGGCACTGGCAGGCATCTATGTTCATCAGGAGTAAGGGGTGTTTTTTTCTTTTTTTTAAGAGTTTTAAATATTTACATAACTTTTTAGAAATAACATACTTTGTAATTACATTCATGTAGGAATTGGGAAGTCAGATTAAAGCTGGGAGGATTCCATAATGAAACAAAGGGCCCAGGGACAAATATTTATCCATGAAAGATTTTATGGAAAGGACGAGTTATCATCGACTGCAGACTGCTTCCCAGAACTGCTCCCTCACAGGCCTTTGCTTTCCACTCCCAATCTTTGTGGCAGTGAAGTGAGAGGCCAGACACCAAAGTGAGCCTCTTGTTTTTGTTTGGGGAGCTTCATGCCAGAAGAGACTGGACTCTCCCAGTCTGATGGATTCTATAGTCCACCCTAACAAACTGCAAAATGACCGAGGCATTCTATGGGAGATATTTAAAGAATGTTTACAGACATTCACGCTTCAAGTTTTTAGTGCTACCTGAATCCAAGAGAAGCACTAAGAAACTCACTGGGAAACCATATTTTGCTTGCTAACTTCTACTGGTGAAGCTGGAAATCATACACAAGACTTCAAACTCCGTCTCACCTATCACCTGGGAGGTTTCCTAATGAGAGCACAGAGTGAGTGAATGCTAGCAGCACAATTCACACTGCGGCAGGGACGCGGCGCGTTCAGCTCCGCACAACCCCAGCACCCAGCCTGCAAAAGGCTTCCTGCAGCACTGCAACAAGCGAACCCTGACAGCAGCTTCCGAGCAAGAGTCATCTGAATTGTAAAGGGAAGAGAAAGAGCCAACAAGTTCACTAAAAACACCCCAACTGGTTCCTTAAAATGACTTGGGAGTGAAAACAGAGAGTTTGGTGCACGAGCATCTTGAGTACCTCGCACCTCAAACGCCTCGGCTGCAGTTTACGCTCCCTCCCAACTTTGGCAATGGAAATGCACCAAGATTAAAGACCTAGAAAGCAGGTGGCCGCAGTAAAACCATTAACAAAAAGGAGGATTTACCCAATGAAGTACCAGCCGTTTCAAAATAGTCTGTCCTTTTAAGCTCAAAAATTCAAGACTTGCCTTCTCTAGACTGACATGTTTGGTGTGAGCCAACATCAGCCAGGTTTCATCTCCTCTTGGGCTTTGCTTTGAGGAAAAGTCCTTCTAATACTCAGCCATGTACAGATGCTTCAGAAAACTAAAAGACATCGAATATACCTGAAATCCTCAAAACACAAAGAAACACGCCCATACAAAAACCTAATGATTTAAATACTACATCTACTTACAAGAAATACAACATCAATGTACGTGTATTTCTTGAATTTGCAGGTCTTCCTCTCATACTGAAGCAAAGAAAAACAATTGAAAAAAAATCTTACACTAAAAGACAGCGAAAAGGATGGCACTAAAATATTAATTTTTTTTTATTCTTAATTATCCAATGTGGAGCTCAGTTACACATCTGGGAAAGGTAACACTTTTAGAAGCCATATTTCTATGGTTTCAAAGGCGAAGAGGATGTAGGAGTAAAGGAGTCCATGGAGGTCTCCATGTAACAGCCTTTGGCCATGTCAGGCATGTTGAGGGAACAAGGAACACGACTCCGTTCTGGTTCTCAGGTTCCTTTTAGCCAGTGATGGCATCTCCTCTAAATCAGAGAAGCTGCTGAATGACCAGGCAAGGGGATACCAAAAACTGTGAAGAGACTCTGCACCTTCACGTGGAAAGATCAGGCTGTACGAAACAGATTGAAACAACTAAAGCACCTAAATACTCCCAAAACAATCCCAAAATATTAGGGATTATTTTATTCCCTAATGAACACCATGAAGCAGAGTAGAAGGTAGGAAAAAAAAAATCTTTATATGGAGTTTTTTCAGTAAGACTATCTGTTGAGGCACGTCTTAAATAACTTTCAGGCAGATGAAAAAATCATATGATTTCCCGTGACTGGAGTGATTTCCAGCATAACTACTTCCAGCTTCACAGTCAGACAGCAGCCCTCCTCCACCAACCGCAAGGAGGCCGGGAAGACTCATCCTCCCCAAAAGACCCATTTGGACCAGGCAGCCTCCGAAGCCCTGGGAACGGACAGCTAACCTAGATGGGAAGCTCTGGAAACTCTGGACACTCCTTTCAAACTACATTTTGACTGCTTTGTGTGGGGGACCATTCAGAGGAAGAAGCAGTGACAGTGGAAATCACAACTTTTGAAATGTGTGTAACATCCCGGGCAATGATTTAATGTTGTGAGAAGCTTAGAAATCACAGTAATCCTGTAACTGCTGATAATCTCAAAAGGTTCTGAGTAACACATTAACCTCGCCCCGACACCCAGAGATTCAAGGCCAGCAGCTCTACCACCAGTTGCCTTAATCTCTAAATAAAATAAAAGGATGCCAAACTTCTGCAACTGTTCTGCTGAAATATAGGCAGCAGATGTAGCTAATGCTATTTAAAACACCAATATGAATGCTCTTGCTGCAAGGGAGGCTGTTTGCACGAGTTCATTGTAATTATTTACACTAAAGACCTGATGCTATTTTAAGTGTGACTATCAGAAACGTCTTTGAATTATAATGGAAGGAAAACAATATATTGCTATTCTATAGGTTATTTCTCATGCCTAATTATTTTAATGGAAATATTGATGTCTTAACAGTTTGATTCCTAACAGTGCATTTCAGGGAATGCACCAAATGACCCATCTTCACCCTTTTAGGATGGTAACAGCACAGAAATTAGCACAGGCAGACACCACTGGTGTGGATTTATGATGATGTTTCTTTATCATGTTAAAAAGGGCCTGATCAATTTGCAGATACTTCAATATCAAAATTAAAGAGAGGAGAAAGACTAATACACACCCACCCTGCACTAATCTACCTTAGAAAATTACAGTAGCAGAAACAGCAGCAAAGCGACACAAGTCAGTTAAAAGCTTGAGTAGGCAAGGGACTCAAAGTCAGGCTAAAGAAAAAAGGTCCAGAATTTGGGGCATTTCAAAAAAGTAATTCAGGATGTCCTATTTTTGTTAGGACATGGTGAGCTATTGTGGCTCTCATGCAGCGCACGCATATGTAGTTTTAACAAACAAAACTGAATTTTTAACTGTATTTAACAAACAAAAATCAACTGCTGAATTTTGGGAAAAAAAATTAAAAATACCAGGTATGTTACCCTTTCCAACTTGCCTGGAAAAAACATGCTCATCCCTGGAAGAGAGGAACAAAACTGCTCCTTGGAACAGTTTAAACAAAGGAAAACATTTCCCAAAAAAAGTATCTATAATAATCTATAGGACTTTATCCTTTTCCTGTAAAGTTCATCCCCACTACCTTTAATGTTCTTTATAAAAAGTGTTTTAAAAGTATTCAACAGCACTGAAGTCCTGAGACTTATTTTTAA
>JAVCKT010009188.1:12348-33092 GCA_032273925.1 Rhynchotus rufescens | reverse complement strand
CCCCGCCGGGGCAGCCCCCGGCCCTGCCGGCCCCCCTGCGGCCTCCGCCGCCCCCCGGGCCGCCCCGAGGGCCGCGGTGCCGGGCGGGGGGCTTCGTGCCGGGCTGTCCAGGGGAGGGGCGGCGGGTGCGGACGGGGCCCCGGCAGCGCCGCTCTCGCCTGTCCCCCCGGGGGCAGCAGGGCTGAGACCCCCGGCTACCTGCCCCCCTGCTCCCCGGGGACAGCGTGTGTGTGTGAGCATGAGCAGGCAAACGTGAGCGTGCAATGGTGTGTGTGTGTGCGAGTGTGAGCGGGCAAGTGTGCGAGTGTGCAAATGTGCGAGTGTGAGCGGGCAAACGCGCGTGTGTGTGTGAGCGTGCACGAAACGCGGGCGCCCCTGCCCACCGTGCCCTGCCTGACGCCCCTCTCTGCCTCTGCCCGCAGGTGCGGCCGCGCCGTCGACGCCGGAGGCACCGGGGGAGCAGCGGGACCTGCAGGCAGGTGAGAGCAGCACGCGGCCGCGACAGAGGCCCCTCTTGCCCCCCTGGTGCCCAAATCCCCTCCCAACCCAGCCTCGCACCCGGCCATGGCAGTGGGTCCCCGTCTAGGGTCACATTAGGCTGTGGTGGCCCCTCTGCATCCCAAGTGCCCTTGGCTCTGGATGCAGCCCCTTGTCTGGCCCTGCCCACATTGCCAACGGGATCCCTGGGTGCCGGGACCACCTGGGCCCCCACCCGCGTCCCCACAGTGTCGCAGACGGGTGCCAGGCTGGCGGCACCAACGCAGGGCCATAGCAGCGAGGGCCGGAAAACGCGCGGAAGATGGAATACGTTGCTAAAATGCCATCACGCTGCTCCGAGGAGAGGCTGTCGGTGTGAGATGGAGGTGCAGGGGTGGAGTTAGGCATCTTTGACCAAAGTCTCCTTCCTCGTGCTAGCGCTGCCTCGCTTTAGCTGCGCTCCCTTCCACTTTGCAGCCAGATGCATCTTCCGACATTTGCAGCTCTCGTGGGTTTAGTCTTTTCAGTTTTATTTTTTATCTTTTTTTTTTTTTTTCCCTAGCTCGTGATCTCTGAGACAGCTAATACAGCTCTTTCTGGCTACTACTGCTATTGCGACATAGAAAAATAAGAGGCAGGCTAATTAATAGCACACATTGAAATGCCCCAGACCTTACAGTAAGAAACAAAGCGAAACTTTTATTTTCATGTGTAATGACAGACTTTTGCTCCATTTCAAAATTTGGAAATTTTAGGTGAAGAGAAAAGAGGTATCCTTGATACATTTAAAAGCTGATAGATAGATAGGTACTGCAAAAAAGTCTCTCTTAATTTACTGTATTTTGAATTTTAAGTTCAATAAGATTTTGAGTAAATCAATAAGACACGTAAGAAGACTTTTTTTTTTTCCCCAAGAAGTTTTTCAGCTGTTTTATTTTGGCATCTCATTTCTCTGACGCTGTTGCCTTCCTGCAAATGCTTAGGCCGCGTTTGCTGCAGGGGCGGCCGGGTGCCTCCCGCAGCTGGGGCCGTCAGGGCAGGCGCCTGCGCAGGTGAGGGGCTCCGTTTCACGTGGCTTAGCTCACACACTTCTTTAGGCCCCAGCTTGCTCAGCGGTGCTCTCTTGATCCTATCTGGTTTACCATAAAAATAGATCATCTCTGCTTATCTAAAGGTAGGGAGGAAAAGGAGATGTTTGCAGCCGAAGGTGGAGAAGGTCTTGTAGATCCTGGAGCACCCACGCGTCCTAGATGGGCATTTGATCTCCCCCAAAACAAGTCGGACCAAGCACTGAGCTAGTGCTGCTCTCAAGGCTTTCCTCAAAGGTCAGGAGCATGGGGTCAGTGCCTGTTAATTTACGTCTCTTACTGCACTTAATGTAATTATGTAAAGGCTAAGGGCCTAGCAATAGTGTTGCTCTCGGCCGTCACTATCCGTGAGACTTTAGGGCTGAGAAATACCTCCAACCAGCTGTAAAGATTAAAAAAATTTGCTCTGTGAGTACGACCTTCGTGAGGTAATGATTAATGCCAGTACCCTCCTCTCCTCCTTCCCTCCCTCCTTCTGCGTTTTAGTAATATTCTAATCTTTTACAAGTCACCTGTGCATTGATTCTTGTTCTTTTGCTTTTAAATCTGTTGCCACAAATAGATCTACTTGTAGGATTTGCATTAACAGTGATTTCTCCCATCTCTGCTCTAGCTATAGAGACCGCTCTCATACGGGACATGCATAAAGTAAATTATATCTTTGTTATTAGATTTTCAGTCAGGTTTTGTAGTGTTGCTGTGTTGTTTTCAGTAGCTTTGAACTCCTACTGAAAAGCTAGTAGATTTTTTTAATATACGTTTGCTTTTTGGACGACGTCCTCTCTCTCTTTATTTTTTTATTTTTTTATTTTTTTAAGCCCCTTGGCTTTCGCACTGCCAGGTATGCTCCACGTTTTTGCAGAGGGGAAGGGGACAGGTTAACTGTACGCTCCCTCCCATACGACCGAAGGCCGGCAGCTCCCTTTTTTCCTCCGTGATGTTTTGCAAGGGATCTCGGGGTTTGCTGAGCAGATGCTGCTGCCTTCCTGGTGGGGCCCACGCCGGTGTGTTTTACTAAACCCCTCGCGCTGCTGCTGTCACCGTTTTCACCTGACCCCTAACTGTTAGTAACAGTGCCAATGGCATGGTTGCTTGCCACCGCGTTTCTCTAAACCAGGGAGTGCAGGAGTGAGAACCCTGTGAAGCCCGATGCGGTAGCGCTGTCCTCTGCTCAAGCAGGACTTGAGCAGATTCGTGGTACTGCAGGCACCATAGGTGGCTGGGGGGACGCGTCGGGTATAGAGTCCTCTGACTTTAGCAAGAAGAACCTGAGCTGAAAGCCTGAAAGAAGGGGTGTGCTGTTTCACTTCCATTTCCTTTCGCAAATAAAATCACTTCCCAGGGTAGAAGGTGCGTCCGGACCCACAGCAGTGCCCAGAGACGTGGTCTGGGACAGGGGAGGAAACTGCACCTGGTTTAAACGCTGTTGATTTTCTGTGTAACCGATTGGTGTCGTTTGGAACAACACACCAGGGCACAGGGCTGGCTGTACATGTGCGCGTACACTCAGACGTGTACTTTATATATATGTGTGTATATATATACACACACATACACACACGCTTTGTATATACATCTGTATATATATACACATTCAAAGAATATATACAAACATATATATAATGTAGCTTGTTCTGGCATTTTATTTTATTTTCAGGTAGTCAGGCTCCTCGATAACCTTCGGTAAGGTAGTTGCAACACTTGTCACCATAAGCATCAAAGCTTCCCCTTAAAAACAAGCAGTGAAACCTATGTGTTTTGTAGCGCGTTTGCTGCTGCCATTTCGAGGGATTAGAAAGGGCGGCCGAAGCTTCCCTATTAATTTTTCCTTTTGAACCTGGAGGACGGCGTCGCGACGTGTCTCGCTTTGGTGCGGCGGGACCTTCTGTGGGAGCTTCCCGGGCGTGCGCGGCCCGTTCCCGACGCGGCCTGCGCTGGGACAGCGTGTGGGCCACGCTGGCTCGCAGCCGTGCCGGGGCCGAGGCGGAGGGCGCCGCGCTGCTCCCTGCGCTCCGGCACACACCGCGTTTGTGCGGGGTCCCTGCCAAGTGGCCGTGCAGGTCGTCCCAGGGCGCTGGTGAGGCCTGTGCCCTCGCGCGCACGTGCGGGCGGGAGCCGCGTGGGAGGCAACCGAAGCTACGTTAACATTCCCGTTTATTTAACTGGAGGGATCCCCCATTCCCCAAGCTTCTCCTGTGAGCGTGAGGAATGTGTTTTCCTCCTGCACTCTGGGCTCTGCCTCCACAGCGGCTCCTTCTCCTGCACCATGGCCCAGGGGTCCCCCAGGGTCCTCCTTCGCTGGCGAGGGGATGTGCTGAGGCACCATTGGCAGCTTCCCTGCCGCAGGAAGGGTCTCCTGGCAGCCTCAGCGTCGTGGGTGAGAATACAGTAAGCAGTTTACTAAGGATAAAGTCTGGGATTGCCTAGGAAAATGGGATCCATCGTCCCTTGTTTTCAGGGAGCTGAAAGGAAGGTAGGGGATAAGGCTGTGCTAAGTCATGTAAGCTACCAGGGGCTTCTACCCAAGCGGAGAGGGTTCAGCCGCTGAGGAAACCTGAGTATTTCCAGCTTGTGACCAAACCTTTCTGAAAAAGAGAATTAAAAACAAAACATCTTCCGAGGATGTGATAGTTTTAAATGATGCATTTTCAAAATGAGCGCACAGTAGAAGGGAAAAATGGAAAGCAGTGGGAAACTGCCACGGAAAAATTACATCTAGTTTTTAAAGGACACGATTCTTCCATTTTTCCTCCTTGAAGTAGCTGCCCTCACACGAACAGCGCTAGTGGATCTGTGTGGGAGGGAGAAAGCACTGCCGAAGCAGGTCCCACCGTATTGCTGAGCTTAAAGCTTTACAGAAGTAAATAAAGATATTTTCCAATAGAGGAATCGGGGTGAGCACTTGGAAAAAAAAAATACTCTCATGCTGCTGTGCAGCTTGTTGCATTGGAACCAAGACTGTATGAAGGGAAGTCCCTTCCCGCGCTGGTGTCAGCAAAAGGAGGGAAAAAGAAAGGTGGCCTCAGTGAGAGTGCATTGGATCTTGCACCCAGTGAATGGCACATAGTGTCCACTCTGGGGAAACGGTCAGTGTTTCCCTGGATAGGAGTAAAGATGAGAAAGACCCGTTAATTAGGAGAAGGGTTGTGGGGAAGTGGCCAGCAGCCACGACGCTACCGGTTACTTAGCCTCAGTACGCAGAATATGTAGTCAGCAGCATTAATTTAACGTAAGTAGCAAGAGCTGCAAGCATCCAAAGGAGGACACAAAAGCCAACGCGGAGATGTCTCATTGCCCTTGCCTCTCTCCGTCTGGAGAGCCTGGCGGGGTGACTTGCTAAAATCCTGCACGTCTGGCGGAGCGGCCCCTTTCCTTCGTGGCGAGCTGGTGCCAGGTCTCTATCACTCGCTGGTTTCCTTTCTAAATCTCTTTAATTACGCTGTTATATTTTAGTTAATTTTCAGTGTGTGTTGCTCTGTTCTGTTTTTTTCATATCCGAAATAGGTGGTGATTTCAGTGAGGAGAAAAGCAGGAGGGGCAGTGGTCTGTGTATGTAAACATTTTATGTGAACATACGGAATACTTTTGAGTTATTTATTATATTTTATATTTTATCTATTTATTTATTAATACTGGGATTGTGAAAAATCTTGATATACCTGTCAGAAGTTCCTGGCTCTGCATTGGCCAGTTTCGATGCAATGAGATAATTATTGCCTTTTTCCTTTTTCTGTTTTTTTTTTTTTTTCCCCCATGATATTGCCATTTGCTGCGATATCCCCCGTGTAGTGCAGGAAAGGGTTCCCCAGCCAGCTCACACCTCGGCCTCCACCTTGGACTGGTCCACACGGTTCCTCACTCCTTGGAGAGGCTCCTGCCCGTGTGTCCCAGCCACAGTTCGGAGAGGAACTGGGTTTCCTCTCAAGGAGGAAGGAGAAGCCCTAAAGGAGGATGGAGGGATGAAGGAGATGCCCTAAAGCATGGGGAGTAACATCATTTGGCAATATATTTGGTCATTTACTTTTCCTTTTCCGATCAGGACGTAAGAAGTCACGAGGGGAAGAAAAAAAAAAAGATAAAGAGAAAAAAAAAGGAAAGGAAGAAAAAAAATTAAAAGGAGTGGTGGGGGAGGAAGCAGCAGAGTGACGTGGAGGCCCTTAGAAAACCTGCCCGGTGTTGGTTCCTGGCCTCATCCCTGGGAGAGCCGAGGATCCTCCGTCACTCTCCTACCTGCACCCGACTGTTTGCCGGGAGCGCGAGACAGGCAGCCAGGGAAGGACTAACCCGGGCCATGAGCTCCTGCTCCTTCCCCCTTTCTTCGGGATTTGTTTGTGCTCTTTTCTCCTTGTTTCCTCCTTGCCCGACGTTCTCTCTCACGTCCTCCTTTTCCTTGTGTGATGCCTCCCGCCGGACCCCGAGCCCGGAGAGCTCCCTTGTCTCCTCCCCGGCCGGCACCGGCGGACGAGGCCACGTCTGAGACACGCGGCTGTGCTCTGAACCCGTGGTAGGTCCCTCGCGCCTCCGTCTCCAGGCGTATCCACAGGCTGAAGGACTCGGCCATGGAAGGGCAGGGTGCTGGGGCACCAACCCCTTGGGAGCTCCGCGCGCTGCAGGCGTGCAGGACCAGGGCTGTTACGCCCGAGTGCGGCCCTAGAGGTGTCTAGCAGGACCTGTGGCAATGAATTTCTGACCCTCCATGTTTATTTTATTTTTATTTTTTTTAAATAGGGATTTCTGAGAAGGAACTTTTTTTTTTTTTTGTTTTGTTTTGTTTGGTTTTTAGTATTTAATGTCAGAAAGCCGACCACAGCAGATTTTCACTGTTACATGACAGCAAGCAGGTAAAATGGCTAGGATAGCAAGAGAACCAATTGATTTTTTTTACTGGCCAAACTGAATGAAATACAGCAATAAAGAGCATACACAATAGGAAATGAGCATTTCCTATGCGGGAAAAAGCACTTTTTTTTCCCCTCCCCTTTTTTTTTAAAGTGCTTTCTGGTTTTCAACTTTAAAATTATCATCGCACACCATAATACCTTTTACATAAAATTTTAAGTTTATGCAGCAGTTTTAACATACTGTAGCAATTTTATCAGAGTGTTTTTTAACTTCTTATCTGTTAGTATGCAAACCTATGCACGCACACATAAGCTATTTTATATGTACATAGACGGGTATGCATGTGCACATGTGAATATGTGTACAAATGCATTTGCCCTTGCATACAAATCCGTGACAAAAATAACAGAGACAAAATGTGATCCTTTTTCTAGATATATGTAAGTTTTACAAAAAAAAAAAAAAAAGTGGTTTATTAATTCATAGATTTTACTATATCCTAAGAAAATTGTGATCCATTTCATAAATATTTGCAAACTTTTTAATGCCGATGTGCTATTAATTATACCGAAGTACAGAATATTTTTATTATGTCCCAGTTTATGGAGTTTTTTTTTTTTTTTTTTTTTTTTTTACATGCACCTGCATTTTATGCAATTACTATTCAGTTTTTTTAACCCCAGTTATCAATATATAGTGAGGAAAATATTTGATGGCTCCCTATATTCACCAGCAGTCTAAAGTGGTACAAAGCTTTGTCCACTATTTGCAAACCCAGCAGCTCTTTCTCCAGGCCAAGCAGCTGCATCCTCACCCAGCAAGGCCTGCTCTGCTGAGGACAGCGTCTCCTCTCCCAAGCCACCTTCCAGCAGGACTTAGCCCCACCACAGCAGGACTCCTCGCAGCAGTGAGCACTGCCCAGAGGAGCAGATGCTTGCAGGGAAAGGCCTTTTGTCTTGCACAACTGCAGCTTTTTTTTTTTTTTTTTTAACTGTTTTTTTGTTTGTTTTTTGGCTTTTGCTGTTCCTTTTCAGAATGTTTAAAAATACCTTGCTCATACTGCAAATGAAGCTCTTGCTCAATTTTACTTCACTTTTAATTCTCCAATCCCAAGAGTGGGATATAGACCCTGAAGCCCTCCCTGAAGGAGCCTGGTTTCTGTGAGTTTGTATTTACTATTATTTTGAACATTTCCATAGGATGTAGTTCGGGCTCTGTGTGGCTGGCTCTTTGCTCACATGCTCAGCAAACCCATCAGCAGGAGATATTCTGGCTTTGATAGTTCTCTGCCCCATGCTACTCCTACCAGGCCAACAGGACTATTCAAAGGATGAGAGGAGTTTTCAGTTTTGTCAGGTCCTCTCTGCTCAGATTCTCAAAAAAAGAGAATAGGATATTTTATTTTTTATTTTTATTTTTATTTTTGTTTTTTTAAACACAAATAATCATTGCCTGGCAACTGAACTGAGACCTCCCCAGCTTGCATCAAACAAGCCATTGGTGCCTTACTTGCTTTTTTGCTTGTTTCCTTCCTTCTCTGTTTTTTTCATAGTGAAACTAGGCTTTTCCCAATTTAATGGAATTAAAAATATATACATGTGTGTAATGCAGTTGCAAGCTGAGGAGATCCTGCAGTTCAGCACTCGATAAACAAAATGTGACTGAGCAGTTCCATGTGAACAGGCTTATAGATTCCCAAATGAATAGGAGGGTGGCAACCTTTGTAACTTGGTAGACTACATCTTTTTGCATGAGACCTTTATTTAGTCTCCTATACTGTTCATGAGACTGTGGAGTCAGTACTGTTTCTACAGTGAGGCCATTAGCAAAACTCTTTCAGACTTGTATACAGAAAGTACTAGTTCAATAAGGAAATTTATTTATTCCAAAGTTGCTACTTGACCTCCTCTTTTGGTGAGTTTTCATCTCCTTCATTTATTTTGTTCAGTTTACATACATATGTATAAATAAGTACAGCAAAAATATCTTGATTTAGACCTTTTACTAGTTACTCAAATTTAAGCAAATATTGCATGCAAAAAAAAAGCAAGAAAGAACCTTCAAAAGAAAAAGGAAATGAGTTTTAAGTGAAAGACAACATTGTTCTGCAGGAAAAAAAATACATTTCATTTTTTTCCCCTCTTTTTCATCTGAATTTGACTATTCTGATCTGCAAAAGACCACAACAGCCTCCCAAAACCATGTGATGCATATTAAATACTAATAAATCCACTGGTACCTAAACTATACATGCCCCCCATACCATATGTGAAATTTTAGCTAGTACTGTCCCAATTAAATAATGGCTATTGCTTTTCATTCATATTAAACTAAATCAGTCTCTCGATTCACTCCTGTTAAAGGAATAACTTGTATAAATTTGAATTAGCAGAGTAATACTCTGTAGTGGGCTTCTGTATATTTGCATATATACAGGCATATGTTACATGCATTTAAAAACAGAGAATATGTTACTAAAAAAATAATAAATAGAATCAAATGAATATGTCCTCTGATTATTCGCTTACAAGACATTTGGGTAGGTTAATAGAATTTTAAAATTTTCATGAAAATTGCTCTAAGTTCTCCTGCATGGTGAAACAGGCATGCCAGAAAGGGACTTCACAAATTTACCGCAGTTTCAATTAGCTATTTTGAAAATATGTTTGACTATAACCATCTACAGGGTTCGTACTGCTCCCCTAATTTAGCTAAACTTGATCCAGACCCACTGATTTTTTTTTTTTCTCCATTGAACAGAAAAGGACCTTGTATCAGTCCCTTCAGCAGCCTTGCTTTTTTGAGGCAAACAACACACATGATTTCTGCGTGTGTGTATTTGTGTATCAGTGTAGGTTTTATATATATACACATGCACACTCAAAGCAACATATGTTTTGTGTAGCTCCTTTCTATGACTCTGTACCTGTGTTATGTAGACACATGTGCACCAAGTTGCATATGAGAAGGTGAAATGCAGTAGTAGTCTCTCTTTTACACTGATTTTTTTTTTTTTAATCTAGGAGAATAGGGATGATTTACAATTTAAGTGAGTAAAGCAGGAGAATAATTTTGCTTTTTTTAAAATTTTAATTTGTCCTCAAAAGTGAAAAATATGTTGTCGATTACTTGTCATGATTTTTATTTGGAAACAAACTGTAATGCCTCTGACACAGGGGCTGAGAAACTGTGAGCATGTATCTCTGAAGTGTCTAACAGACCAAAAGGGATATATTTTTTTCTGGGTAGTGATAAAGCAGCTGTGGGCCAAATTCTATAGACTTTATTATCTGAATTTTCCTAATGATGTCCACTTACTTAATTACGTGGCTAAAAATAGAGGTCACTTTCATAGGTGGACGTTTAGATTGGATGTATCAGACATTACATCAAACGTTGTTTCTTGATTCTAAACTGCTTCTATTTATTGGTCTCCGTCTCCCTGCCACTTACTCGGGGAGCCTAAACTTAGACAAGCATGTTTGCAGCTTTAGGCCGTTGTTTTTAATCCATCCTTATTTAGAGTCTCCAAACTCTATCACACTTATTTTTATATCAGTTTTAAGTATAGATGCAGATAGATACCAACAGCTCTCGGCATGATGTATTATCTCCTGGCTTCCAGAAGGAAACCGCTGTTAAATCTAATGGAGTCTGGAGGAAGGATGTGAAGGAGACAACCTGCCATTTTGCCTTCCATCGTTTTTAGGAACTCAGGATAGTGTGGAATTTCAATAGAGAAATTTCAGGGAAATTAACTAAAGGGCTCTGATCCAAGGGAACTCCGAAGGGTGTAAATTGTTCCAACAGGACATCACGAAATGTGCCTTTTGCTGGGGCTGCTCTGGGTCTCCCATGTCTCCCGCTGGCAGCCAAGTACAGCCGGCAGCTCCGGGTAGTAAGGGTCAAATCAGAAAAACTGGTTCTTGACGAGGAACAAAAAGGAAACCAAGTGTTCACTAAAAAAATATAGAAAGGGGATGTAAGCACCAAAAAGCAGCTCAAGTTACTAAAGAAATAACTAAGAAAGTACCCAAAGTAGCTGGACTCCCATTCTGAAATCCAAAGATCTGCCTGGAGGATGAATGCGAATTTGACATCTTATTTGGAGAAATATCCTAAGAGTTTGGTTGTGTTCGTTCTTTAGTTGAGTAATGTTGTAGTGAAGACCTGGGGGGTGTTTTAAAATAGTTGCTTAAGAAACCCATTCACCTCATGGTAATCAGCCTTAATGAAAATTTTATGGTGTGTATGTGCCTAGTCCAAGGTCCAGTATATGAGTAGGAGCATGTGTTTGTGAGGGAGGGAGGAAAAAAAAAAAAAAAGATAAATCTAAGTCCGTTATGCGTGATTGAGATTCAAAGCCCATTTGCGTAAAGAATAAATATAGCTCAATTCCATATATTATTTACCATACTCTTGTCTCACTAAATGAAAGTATTTGTATGAGGGGTCTGAGCAGGAATTGGCACTAGAAGTTAGCTATGAGCATTATTCCTTTGCATCTTTTGGAAAAAAAATCCAAATTATAATGAGGATGAAAGCAAACAACAAATTCAGGCTTTGTTTTGTCATCTGTGCTGTAAGCTGGGCAGAAGGTTGTTGATATAAGGTGCATAAGGACTATAACAACTAATAAAGCAAAAACTAATTGCGTGTTAAGATAACAGTCAAGCTCATAGTTGTGCTCCTGTTAATCCAGGCCCATTGCACATGGGCAGATTCTGGCCCATGGACTTTGTAAGGGCAATTCCGACGCATAAAGAGAGCAGGTTTTGGCTCGGTCATAGGCAAACAAAAGTCTCCTGCACATTTAGAACCAACAAAGCAACAAAGCAGGTTTAGGATGAATTTTTCATATGAATGTAACCCAAAGTAGAAAGGAAAAATAATTCCATTGAGGTGGTAGTGGAAGCTAAATGTTAAACAAGCTTGATTCAGAAAAAAAAAATGTCAGAGCAGAAAACTGCCATTTTATCACTCTATCATCTGTTAATATAAATGTTATTAAATAAATAGGAACATTAAAAATAAATGTTAATCCTCTTTTCCTATTTACTCCATAGTAACAATCATTTTCTTTTCCTTTTTTTTTTGTTTTAATTTGAACATAAAAATATTGTAAATTTGCTGTACAGACTGGGATTTTTTTTTTCTACATAACCTACTGATTAACAGTTTAGTTACTTGCCACTTGTGGACCATTTTGGTCATTGTTTCTTTGGTAGTATTTTATTTAATATTTCTTTCTGGGCAATATGGGAAGCAGATTTCAGTTCTGTGTAATTCTAATCCTCTCCTTCTACGCATATGACTAATATTTTCCCTAGAAAAATCTTTTCTTTCAGATGAGAATTTCCCCTTTGTAACTTTACATTTATATTTCAAAATGCTAAATACTTTACACTGAAGTTTAGTTATTTTGAGCAAGCTCCTGTTTTGGGATAGTCTTGCTTGCAGGCTTAGAGATTCAGGTTCGAGGCTATAAGTGCTTCTGTACGTATGAGTAAGCCTAATTTTGTGACTACAAGTAAGTCTAATTTTGTGACTAGTCTAAGCCAGCAGGGCTCCTCAAACAGGTATGTGTTTGCAGATTTGGGACCTGCAGACATTTGGATGGAGGAAAAGAAAAGGAAGGAAGAACCTGCAGATATTAAGTTGTTGTTTTTAATTTTATATGCCTGCCAGGATCATCAAGACATAGCAGTATATTTTGTGAAATTGGCCAGGCTGTTGAGGTCACATAACACATAAATGAAATTTTTTCTTCCCTTAATTTGGTATTAAAAGCTAAAGTTGACTCAAATACCTGATATCTTAATGAAATCTAATCATTGTGATTGTTAAAACCTTTGCCCCTGATTTAGATATTTATACAGATATTTATTCTAACATCTAGAAATCTTTTCATCTAACAATAACCCTGGTTGAAGAATTTGTAAAAGCAGGCATCAATATCTAAAATTTGTGTAGGGTCAAAAGACTTGTTAAAGGTTCTGCTAGATCATCTACTTTTTACTGCAGATATATAGATTGTTGTAGTTACTGCATTTTTTCACTAAGAGTTTTGTGTGAGTTGGGTAATTTTGTTTCCCCTTTATCCCATCCTCTTCCTAAATTGCAGCTACAAATTAGAAATCAGCAAAGGAAAAGCTGCATATCTGGCTCTTGATCCTATTCCTACTGAAATGAGTGTAATCACTATCACTTTTACAGATGAGGGGCACAGCAAAATAGGAGAAGACTGTGCATAAAAAAAGTATTTCACAACTCAGAGAATATTTAAAACATGGTCACAAGCTTGGACAATCAGGAAAAAAAAAAGGAATAGGAAGACATAGTCAATGGTGTATAAAAATAAGGCCTGAAAAATCAATGTTTTAGAAGCTGCGTTTGCAAGTGTGACAAATATGTCCACCTGGGAAATGGCAATTAAGGTTTTAAAGAGTGTTGTTTGTACAGTAGTGAAAATTAAGAAAAAACATGAGGGTCAAATTCTGCTCTTAGACATATTTGTATGTTAACTTTGAGAGAAAAAAAAATAATGTTTCACCATTGACTTGGAATAGAAACAGAAGATTTTTTTTTTTTTTTTTTTTTTTTGAGTATGAATCTGGAGCAAATTCCCGATCAGTGGATCCTGAATCGACCTGCCAATATATAGAAATATGATTTCATCAGTCACGAAGAGCACATTTTTTTGAGTCAAACGTGATTAACTATATGTAGCAATGGTAAACAGCAATCTTGGCTCTTGCAGGAAAGAGGAAAGGTGCTTTTAGGTAGAACTTCATACTATAGACAGACAGACTACAGACAGACTATAGATAGACAGACTACAGACAAAGGAATGATAGCAAGTATTCCCCATCGTCATCCTTCAGACTGCTTCATAATGGCTTAGCAGCTCTGGCCTGTAAATCAGATCACTCCCTAAAAATTGCTGGTTCTTGTGGTTAAAATAGAGCATTAAGAAAGAGGAATATCTGATCCACCTCCAGGCCCTACCAGCTTTTTTAGGATAACACTGGACAAACACTGATTTTTCCACTGATATTTAGTATTTACATGAGACATGTTTGAGCAATATGGAAGTTTCAACAAGCAGACGCAGTTTTGGGTAGACTAATCCGAGGCAGATGGTTACTGAATTACGGAGATTGGCGTATGCTCATTTATTCTGTTTTGTTCACTTTTGAGTGTAGCTTGGTGATCCCATCCGAATGGCCAGTTGCCAATAATTTCTGAAGATTCCTGTCCAGAATAGTCATTTGCTCCCTCCCCATTGTTAAAAATTACCCAGAAAGGGAAAGAAAACAGCCTGCTGTGTCACCTGGCTCTGTACAAAGAGAGATGGAAAGGTTTTGCTGGGTCTTCCCAAACCACAATGACCAGATTTTTTTTTTAAATGTGTCCTTTTTGTCTGGCAGACCTCAGCAATGTCAAACACTTTTTTTTTTTCTCTGTTTCTTATTTTTTTAGAAGACTTAGCTCAGCAGCTTATGATATTTCTTGGTGATTTTTCTGAAGGATGTGGTGATTAAACCCCAGCCCTTGTTTGCTTTGCTAAACTTCTTATTTATGTATATATTGACATAAAAAACTTTAAAAATCTGAAAGGAGAAAAAAAAATTCGTTTTACTGTCAATCAGGGTCAACTTCCTGCAGACCTGTGACGAGATGTCCTTGTTAACTCTTAATAGGAAAAGGACGGAAAGGAAAACTCCCTCGAGTACCTTATTTAAGCATGGAGATTTGTGGGCACTAGCACTAGTAAAACCACCTTCCTAGAGTTGTTTCATGTTTTGCTGCAAGTTTTGATGGGCACTTTTCCCGCAGTTAGGCCACTCCTAACTTCCTGCTCACGTGGGGATTCTTTGGTGTCTACTAAGGCACGCACTCGTGCTGCACTCCCCCTCCAACCTGAGAAACTTGCAGGTCTCTGTAGTCTTGGCGGCCACCCGTTTACACCAAACTTGTAGGAACTTATGATCAAGATCCGTATCCTGGTGCCAGAGCTGACTACAGGCAATGGGCATTCAGTAGTTATTGAACACTCTGATGGGCCCTTTCTCCTCTTCTTTTACACACACACGTACGCACACATACGCAGGCACACACACAGCGTGATCACAAGCCTTGTTGCCATAGGAAACCAGGCTAAAAACAAGCAAGGTCAGAAGGCATGAGCTCATTGTTTTTCCTTTGCAGCTCCTTTTAAAAACTGCTAGCATGGGCTTCTTTGTTCATTAGATCAGATATCTTCTTGGAAGCTAAGTAATGGAAATCGTACTTGAGGGGTGCTCTGGTCCATATAGTGCTAGTGTCCGTCGTGGAGTTGGTCGGGTTACCGTCTCTCTTGGGCCTTAGCTTATTCCCTAGTTGTTCTCTACTTGATTCAGTTGCTGTAGTTGGTGCTTTGGCTTGCAGATTTCCCTCTCTGTCCGTTTGCAGGTTGTTGAGAATATCTCCCATAATGACTTTGATCTTGTCAAGGAGGCTTGTCTGTTTGGAAGGAGGCAGGAGCAGCAGAGGACTGAGGGATAATCTCAGATGGATATCGGTGGGCTAGCACTATTTGCTTTAAAAAACCCAAAGTAAGGTCATCAGTGATCAAATATTAAGGTAGGAATAGGTAGGAATAGGTAGGTAGGAATAACTCAAACACTATCCCATCTGCTTCACTGCAGCTCTGTAAGTACGTATAGTGCATTGTGGTCAAATCTTTATAACAGATTGGTGCTTGCTGCTCACTAGTGCTTGGGGATGTGAGCCATGTTCCTCCCTGTGAGTGAAGTGGTGACCAGCCATCCCTCCAGGTTGAGGCCTTGGTGGCAAGTGAACGGAACGGGTATCTCTGCGGTCCGTCTGAGCCGGCACTCTGTGCACTGCCCGCTGCCGGAGCCTCCCTGTCCCCACTGCAGAGCATGTTCCCTGCAACCCCCTTGCAGGAGACAGGAGGCTGCACAGCCAAACCCAGGCAGGAGGCTGGATCAGACACCCCTTATCTTCAGACGCTGATAACCTTCCTGGCCTTCTGTACGCAGGTGGGTGCGTCTAACTTCTTGCAAGGGTGATGACTCTGACCCAGGAAGGTGAAGCTAGTGAAAACAGTTGCAGTGACCTGCAAAAATCTGAAGACCTTCTCTCCATAGGGGATCTGAAAACCACACTTTCCCTATCTGTTTACTCTCTTTTTTAGGACCCCCTAGTACGGTAGCACAAATATGTGCGCTTTTGGCCAGTGGTTACATGCAGAAGCTTATCTGCTCTTTTGCTATTAAGTATTGGGCTCTCTTCCACCTTTTTCTTCTAACAAATAGTTATAAAGGAAAGTATAAAACATAAGAGACGGAGTTCCTTCCAGGTATGATTAGTGATAAAGCATAGCCCACTATCCATCTTAGGTATACATTAAATGAATATGTCTGCAAGTGGGCATGATTATATGGGTGTATATTTACAATATACAAATAAATTCAACTTCTCATTTTATTTAGACCTGTTTTAGAATTTCAGAAATTTGTAGACTTACTTGATTGTGACTTCCTGTCCAATCTGTGGCTAGCGTTTATTTCTTGTTTATTATTTTTCTGTCGCTTTCTCATATTTGGTTTGATTTGGTTTGGTTTGGTTTGAGGGTGACAGAGCCCTGGCACAGGCTGCCCGGGCAGGTTGTGAAGTCTCCTTCTCTGGAGGTCTTCCAAACCCACCTGGATGCCACCCTGTGCCCCGTGCTCTGGGTGTCCCTTCAGGAGCAGGAGAGTTGGACTAGATGATCTCTAGAGGTCTCTTCTAACCTCAACCATTGTGTGATTCTGTGATATTTCTACTCGTTGGTCATGTAAGTTTGCTGAAGTTACTGTGGTAAGATCAGAGAAATCTCAGCTTTGGAAAAATGCTCCTCTTGTGTGATCTGGATGGTCTTTCACTTTTGTGGATGGAGATTGTATCCTTGGTTGTAGGTATCATTTATTTGTGATGTGTTTGCCTTCCAATTCCCTCTTTGTATTGCCACATTTCAACATAGGGATGACTAATAAACTCCGGTGGCATGTAAGTCACCCAGGTCCTATTTGCATTTCTTCTTCTCTCCCTGGGTTTGTCAGTGCTGAGGAGAGTAACTGAAACCATCAGCGGGGACCTCCAAACACTCGACTTCTGTTGGCCTTTCTAGGAGCACGAGTTCTTTGCAGCAGCAAGGGCTCATGAGGCGGAGGGACACCTGCTAGAGGGGTGGTGAGAAACTGAGAAACTTCAAGTACTGCTGGTGGCCAAAAAGACATGTAAAACCTATTTTCTGAAACCCTTTCACCCTCCCCGCTGGCAACATTTCCTAAAACTGTTTGCTACTTTCACTGGTTGTGTACCCCCAGTTTGGGATGTTCCGGGTGCTGAGGCATGGAAAGGGGAGCCTAGGAGATGTGCAGATGTTGTGGTTGTTAGCATATCATCAGGGACAGGCACTACTAGGACCTAACTATTTTCAGGAACCATCTAGGAGATCCGAGTTGCCACAGAGTGTCCTTGCACATCTCTCCCATGCCAGCCGCACAACTTTAAAACCCTTAAGGAAAAGGGTTCTGGCAGCTCGCTGGGAAGCATCCCCGAGCTGGCACCATACACCTTGAAGACTTGCATCACTCGCTGTGCCCATACTAGTGAATTAAGCTTGTCCTGGACTATTCTCTGGCATTGAGGTCAACTGGCGCAAAGTAGCCAGAATCCATACCGTTGTGCTGCCTGGTTCCCCAAAGCAGGGCAGCAAAAGGCAGGACAGCAAAAAGTTGCTGGCTCAGAGAAAGTCAGTCCCAGGGCACACCCAGGAATGATTTGGGAGAGCACTGTTGCTCAGCCCAGGCCACAGCTGTGTCAGGCATATTCTAGAAATGGAAAAGCATGGGTGCCAGCTCCAGTGTCCCTAGCAGTGTTCTCATTTACGAGGGCAGGTGTAGCCAGAAGGATTGCAGGTGACTAAGCCTTTTTTACAGCAGCAAGATAGAAAGGTTGATCCTTTTTACAAGGGCTATGAGTCCCTCTCTTCACCCGTCTCCTTGTCCCTTCTCTCAAAACATAAGATGTTATTGTGGTTAATGCTAGAAAGTGTATTTTTTTTAAACATGTTTAATATTTTGCTCTTGTGATTAAATTTGATTGGGTTTGCATTTTTTTTCTCTCCATGGATAAGGAAAAAGATTCCCTAAATATTATTTGATTTAATTAATAAATGTCAGCTGCTTTTGTATTGTAGAATGGGGTGGGGAGATGTGGACTGAAAGAATGACTGCTCAGGACAGAAAGGCATTTTTGTTTCTGTGCTGTAGACCCTGTGCCACTGTGGCCAGAAACACCAGCATTACTGTAAGGGACATGATCCATCATACAGACTTTTGCTCAAGCCCTGAGATATTCAAGTCAGATGATAAGATCACTTTTACCTTCTCAGGTGTTATTTGTTACTCGTACTTTACCATATTTCATAGAAGGCCATAACACAGACCCTCCTGAAAGGTGCACTTTGTTGGCACACTTCTGTTGATTTGGATATTCAAATTCTTTTGAAGCCCTGGAGGCCCTTTAGCCCATGTATAAAAGAAGTGATTATTTAGGATCATTATAATCTCCCAAGGTGGACCTTATTTATAGCATGTTACCTGTGTCCTGGTGGAAACCATGGTTGGATTTGGCCAGGTGTCCTCTGGCATTTGTTAGCAGTGGTGTCTAGAAGGAACAGTCTTAGGCAGCAAGAAGTGATTTCCTTTTAATGATTATTTGATGACCTAGAAGAATTTGCAATTACCATTGATAATATTTTATAAATCAACAGAAAAAAATCAATTGAAACAATAGTTTTTAATCAGATGCTGGCATGTTGTCTTGTGGCAAATGAAAGATGACGTAGTGCTGTGCATTTTCATGATAGCCTATTCAGACTGGGTAAAATATTCTGTTAGTCACATATGGCTTGCTGTGTTCATAGGGGCTAGTCCAGTTATTTTGCTAAGGTAAAAAAAAAAAGTAAAATAGCTTTTGTTTGGAAATTCTTCAGAAAGCTTCACTAAATTTTTTACAGGGAATCTTCCAATAATGAGTGTGTCACTCCATCATTAAACCAAACAGAAATCTGTAAGATCAGGAGATGTGGCAACAAGTTTGCTGGAATGTTGGAGGATTTTTCATCAAACAAAAATTTTCCAAACAAATCACTGAGGGCTGGTCATGGGGGAGCCTCCCAAGCACTACACCTGGCATTAAGTACTATATATGACTGTGTCTTACCCTGCAGTGTGTATGATAGCAGTATATGCATATATAGTACTGGAATTATTATTTTCTAAACTAAGAATTTGAGGATAGTTTTAAATGATGTTCTATTCATCTGTAAAATCTGGAAATGTATTCTATCAATGGAGATTAGTACATCAGTAGACTGATGACTGCTGAAAAAAATTGCAAACTTCTGTTTGGATAAAACTGTTTGTTTTGATGGTAATTAAGAGCCAATTTCCACTTTCCACAAACATTCATCACAGTGATATTATGTAGAAAAAGTGTGTTGCATGCAATGATGCATTTATGTACCCATATGAGTGCCTAAACTGGAAGTCTGCATGCAGCTCTCATGATGCAGCCTTTGGTGACTGTAGATTTCCCCATCAAGGGTAAAAATGATGTCATGGATGTCATGGCATTCGAGTGTCCAATAACCCCTCATAAATACTAATCTGTGAGTAGTGAATTTCCGAAACAGACAAAGCAGATGTTTTTGTGAATAGCTTGTGAGCAGAATGGGTAGAAATATGTTGCCCATCACTCATTGAATAATTTGTGTAAAAAAAAAAAAAAAATCTATTCATTGATAGGTTGAAAATAACGCTAAATCTCTCAAATCCGGTGTGGGAAGTATCTTGCACGTTAACAAGACTGAACACTTTCAAGAACTTGGTCTTCTAAGCTTATGATAAGCATTATAGAAATGGGTCTACCTAGAAGTATGTACTCCAGCAGTTTTCTGGACAATGGAAATGTAATCCTAGAACTGTGGCACAGTTTGAAAAAATAACTACATGGGTGGTTCAGTGTCAGCTTGGAATTGGTAGCTGGTCTCTCTTTCTCAAGCCAAATTTTCAAATCTTGTATGTGAATTCAAAACTTGGGCTGTGATTTGAGCTTTGAAACAAAATTCATCTCTGAAGGTGAATGAACGAGTATTTAGGGATCACACCTTGTACTGGAAAAGCATTTATAAGCAGTCATTAGTTTAGGAATGTCTGCTGGCCACATAAGGTGTGAAGGGAGATCCAGTTCAGTTTATAGTCGGGCCTTTAATCTGTGTCCGTGAGGGCCCATACCTGCTTCATAGGCTCCTCGTTGGCCATCAGGAATTCCCGTGCTGCTCCTCTGTGACCCACTTTAAAGGTTGAAAGGAAGTCGATTTTCTGTGGTTTATTCTTTCTTTCATTTCTTTGCTGAAACTCCCAACCAGGAAGGTCGTTTTAAGGGTGTATTTTTGTGACGTGTACGCTGGGAAATGAATTGAGACTGACAGATTCATTTCATGCAGGATGTATGAACAGTGCTCGCGACTTGTGGTCTCCATGTGCCTGTGCTGATTTCAGACTGGTAGCTTATCTAGCATAGCTACTTCCAATTGCTTTCTTTTCAAGGTTATCTGGACCATTTCAGTTTCTGCTTGATAATGACTAGAGAGCAGATCCCACCGTGTAGAGACATTGGGCCTTGCCTCCCTTCCTCTTTTTTTTTCTTTTTTTTTTTTGATAGCACTTGTGACATGATTATTTACTTCTAATAGCCTTCTAATTCAAGTCTGTTTCTGAAGTACTCTAATATTGTTAAAATCGTTTTACGCTGTACTAAAATTTGTGCTGGTTCTGGAGAACACAGTAACTACCATATCATAGTCAAACCAGTGTCTTTCCACCATATCAACTCTCTATGGTACATCAGCATTTGTGTTAGTTGCTCATCTATCAAATATTACATCAGTGTAATATTAACATTTATATATATAACTATATTTCATATAGTTATAAAGTGTGGAGAATTTTGAAATCCTTCTCATTCAAGGCCAGTTAAATGAAAATTCCGGAAAAAAAGCCCATATTCCCCAATTCGTACCTCACAAATAACCAATTTGTTTGTCTGTCAGCACACATCTGTCTTGCCACAGAAATAATAGTTAAAAGGAGAAAATGAATGAAGTTGTTTCTAGATTTAGATTTTGTTTAAATAGAAAAACTGAAGATGAGAAAGATATTTCATTAGGTTTTTTTTTTCCAGGAAGATACAACAACACTTCTGTTTATATTTTTGTAT
>JAVCKT010009187.1:0-31389 GCA_032273925.1 Rhynchotus rufescens | reverse complement strand
GGGTTCCTGAAGCGGCCCCGCGCCGCTCACACCCGCCCCGGGGCGGCCCCCTAGGCATGGCTTAACGTAGCGCTGCCCTAGGCATGGCTTAACGTAGCGCTGCCCGCGCCCGGCGGGCCGCTTAACAGCTGTGCAGAGTGATGGCAAACAGGCGCAGAACACTCTGCCGCTTTAGGTGCAGGTTTAGCAGCACTTCAGGCTTTCCGTAACTCGCTACGGGATCAATGCTGCTTCTAATAAACGTGTGTGACCCTAAAGCCTTGTGCTGTTAATGCCGTGTGATAAAGTGAAGCCTTAGGTCAAAAGCTAGTTTTAAAGCACCTGAGGAATTCCCTGATCACTTCTAAAGGCCCCGGCCCTGCAGCAGGGGTGGAACTTAGGGTCTTGATGTGAATGAAGTGGCAAGTTTTGCAGCCCAGCAAAAGGAGGCTGCGCTTTCCTTTCCTCAGCGTCCTCCCTCTCTGTCTTCTTGTACCAACCCTAGTTAAGATGCAGATTTGAAAGGCATTGGAGGGTGCATTTAGCTAGTTTGGGGTGAAATCAGGGCAGCAGCAGCGAAGGGAAAGCGAGTTGCTTGGTTAGAGGAGTGTTGTGGGGTTGTCATGGTTGTTGCACTTCTTTGCACGGGGAGCCTCTGCCGAAACTTTCGTTTTGCTTAGTACAGTGGAAAACTTGCTTTGAAAGTAGTGAGCTCTACCTTAACAGAGTCAGTCAGATAAAACTGCTGCCTTAAATGAATGTTGTAAATAAATAGATAGATAAATAAATAAATAAAGTGTGCGGCAAGGTAATCACAGTCCCTAGGGAGAGCTTATTTGACAAGTTTAAATCCATAGCTCACCCAAGGAGAAGGCACCGAGTGGCCCAAAACTGGTGAGGAAATTCAGTCCGTCAAAGTGCCGTCAGGACAGAGGGAGTTCGGAGGATCCCCTTGCCCGGGATTCGCACACGTGTCCCTGCGGCAGCTTTGCACCCTCCGTGCGGGGCTGCCGGGACGTGCGAGGCTTGGAACAAGGAACATCGCGCTGCACTTGGCAGCCGAAGCATTTATGTTTCCAGGATTTATGAATCGTTTTCTGTCCAGATTGCAGTTCTGGTCTTCTCTAGCTTTGGAAAGCTCTTAGAGTTGTTAAAGCTGGAGCAGAAAACACAGTCACATAATTGCTGTCACATCATCCCGTGAGGCTGGGGGTACGCTCCTATGGGGTAGCTTTTTTTGATGAATAAATAAAATATTCCAGCTTGTCTGTGTGTGCAGGGAGACATCAGGGTTTTCTAAAGCCTCACATAGGTTAGAAACTGCATCTGCAACTGGGCAGTTTGCCTTCCCCCCTGCCCCGATGCGCCTTGTTCAGTCTGCAGGACTGAGGTGCTCACTAGCTGGTGGGGCTTTGGGGCTTTCCCAGCCTCTCCTGGGAAGGGTTGTTCTTCCAACTGTAGCTTCAACAAGTGTCGGCACTGCCTTTGCTCGTGGTTGTGGTGTGCGTTTAACAGGCGATTGGTGCTAATGTGATGGGGAAAACTGGAATAAATGATCGATGCTGGTTTCACGCTATGCAGATTTCAGTGATAGTGTCTGAAAAGAGGTTGGCATGGAAGTTTTTTGGAGGCGGAAAACTGTGTGTTGTTTTGTGTGTGTTTGTGTATGTAACCATGAAAAGCTCAGCTTAGACGTATTGGTCTCGCTGGCCTCCGGAGGCAGATGAGTTTGAAATCCAATGGGATTGGGATGAGCAAGGATGTGCTGCACCTTTTCCTTCCCACTGCTTAACTTGGCAGTGGAGGATTCAGTATTTACAGCCCATCTGCTGGATGCATCATCCCACTCACAGTGCTCGGCAAAGCTGGCCAGCCAGGGAAGAGCAGAGGTGGGTTCATGCTTGTGGGCTTTGCCTGTGAAAGGGAAAATTTAAAACTTTGAAGGAAAAGAGAACAGAATGTGTCTTTTTCACCTTGCTGTGAGCGGAATATGCTAACCAGAGCTGCAAAGAAAGGTTAGTTTGGATAGAAATGAAGTTGGGAAAATAGGAAAAGTCACCACGTGGACTGCAGAGAGTGGGACATTTGTCTGTTAAAGTTATTGCTGAGCTCCCCAGAGTGCCTCAGGTTGGTGTATTTAATGAAGGAAAGTACCCAAAGTGATTGACCTGCTTTCCGTGTGCTCCGAGGCCCACGCTGTGTTTTGGGGGTTCTCTCTGTTTTTCTGAATGAGGATCTCGAGTGAGATGGTTTGAACTTGGACTTTCTAAATCTGAGTCTGTAGGTGAAGCCTGCTGCCCATCAGCACCAAGTTTCCCTCTCCTAGAAGGTGAAATGCTCATCATGGCATTTTTAGTGTCGCCCGGGTAAAAGGACAGCCAACTGGTTCAGGCCTTTGAAACCACTGGACATACTTAATAGCTTTGCAACTGTATATTCATCCTCAAAACATCTCTTTGTGTTAGCTGGACTTGCAGTGTGTTTTGTCATCAACAAGGACACGGAAAGAAATCAGTTGACAGATCAAGGCAAGAAATGAGTTTTATAGATTTTTTTCTTTTTTTAAGTTGTCATATGTCCTGGGAATTATCCATATCTCTTTGCCGTGGGATATTGTACGGACCTGGGCTGCGCTTCATGTGGCCTCTGGCTTCTCCTACAGTGTCTGCCTGGTCCCAGGGTTCCCTTTTAAAACACACAGGAAAAGTGTGGGTTTCTGTTTTGAGTGGGAAACAAACATTTTTGGTACCCACCTTCTCCCTCGTGGGAGCATTAGTGTGGCAGTGACTTGGATGAGAAGACAGAAGTGCTGGGGAAACTCGTCTGACAGAAGGAGAAAAGTTTTCAGCTGGATCAGGTCTCTGATTTGGACAAATGCCACCACAGGAGAGGTAAGGAGGGTGGCAATGAGCAAGGGGGGAGCACAAGTACTCCGAAAGAGCAGTCTACAGTGAAATTAGTTTAAAATAGTATGTCTAATCTTGGATGTCATCATAGCCATTCTTCCTTATCAGCAATTTATGAATGGCAGAGCTGTCTGAAAGGGCTCTGGAAGCACTGCAACTTGCGACATAATAAATCTATCCGCCTTTTTAATAGAGAAAATCCTTGGGAAGTTCCAGATGACAATCAGCAGGACTTGAGTGATGAAAAGAGTATGGGTTTTTGAGCTCTGGACATCCTGTTTTCTTCTGCAAGTGAATCTGTGTCCCAAATTCTTCTTTCTATCCCGATACAGACCGCTGTTCCAGGAGGTGATTTAATTTCTTAAATAAGATGCTCATCACTTGGACAGGCTTCTGAGCAGGGTCAAGGGTTTCCAGCCACCCGTGGCACTGCTCTTGGGGGTGAGATTGTGTGTGCTGTTGGTTTGCTTGTCGCTGTATGCCCAGCTCTCTGTTGTGAATGCGTAGAAAGAACAGTTTAGCAGTGAATTATTCAGAAGGGTGCAAGGGGAGGCTCTCCTGCTCCTGGGGAGCCTAGGAAAACTAGCAGCACACATCAGGTTATGGTGATTTAGAGCCCAGAGGGTGTCCTTTTCCTTAATCCATCTGGTTGTATAGGTTTGGAAGTGCTGAATATCACCTGCCCGTACAGGAACATCTTGAGGGATGGAGTTTACAGTGTGAAGGTGCCGTTTCCCGTGGAAGTCGTGTGGAAAGAATGAGCTCCAGCTCCCTACAAAGTAAATTGGGAAAATCAACCGACTCCTGCACTAATACACTATGATAGTTTGAAGCTGAAGGAAAGTGTTGGGAAGAGGTAGGGATTGCAGAGCTGCCTGAGCAGAGCGGAGGAAGAGAAGCCCGTTTGCGTTTTGTGGGAGAAACCTCGTAAACCAGCCGGTGGAAAAGCCCTCCGAGTTTTCCTGGGGGATACATGTGCAAAGTGCTGGAGCCCTGCTCGTGATTTGAGTGTGTGCTCCCAGGAGCATTAACATCGGGCGCTGTCCATGCGTAGTGCTGTGAGAGGGAAGGCTGCTCTGCTAGCCTAGGGTGACATTTTAATCCTCGTAACTTGTCAGGGCACGTGACTCTCCTAGCCATCTTCTGGCCTCAACAGCCTTTTCACAGCTTGATGTCCATTGTAGAGGCTGGTTAGTCCTCCCAGAGTGTCGCTTTGGGGAACGGACTCGGTGTGGGACTCACCAAGAGGGTTTCTGCAGTTTCAACCTCATGAATTTGTTTACAGAGCTTCCTTACTTTGGGAAGATGATTCCAGGGAGCAGGGAGAGCTGCCTGAGTGACAGCTCTTGCAGCAAAAGGGCTTTTGGGGCAGCTGTGGGGTGCTGAGTGCCCTGCACCAAAGCTTTGCTCTGGCTTTCCTCCCAGCCAGCTGTTGCAGTACGAAGTCCCGGCTCACTTCCACCGAAACTGTGACTTTTTCAAAGCTAAACCCCAGGCAGCACTTAAAGAGAGCAGCTCCGGGTTAACTTGTGCAGCTCTCGCGCTGGCTGTAGAGAGCAGTTGGATGAAAAGACACCCAACAGAGACACAATTAGGAAAAACAGCTCCCAGAGTTTGCTCCTCATCCAAGCATCTGCCAGAGATCAGATCCGCTTGGGTTTCCCTAGCAGGTGGGTAAGGCGCAGTTAGGAATCATGCTCCTTTATTTCAAGTCCGCAGCCCTGCTTTGCCTCTACAGGCAGCCGTCCACCTGCCAAGCACTTTTGAGGACCTGATAAGGGACAGTGCTCCGAGAGGTTAAACTTGAAAAGCGACTTTGAGAAGGAACAAAGTGATCTGCCTTCGTGTCATATCCCCTCCAAGAGGAAGGAGAGGCTTCTGAAGAGGGATGGAGGATGCAAAGGTGGGAACAATTAGCTCGCCCGCCTTTTCAAGCTCCGAACCTTGATGCTGCCAGCTGTCCTGTGCATTTTTTTGGTGTATATATTGACATCCATCAGTAGGTGGATGTTCTTTTGGGTTATTTGGTTAATAATGGATTCCTACTGTGCTGTTGTGACTTAGAGCAGAGTGTTGCTGTTTTTCTGGGAGAAGCTTAGTTTCCTCTGCCTCTATCTCCCATGCACTGCACGGGAATGGAGAAGGCTGTAATTTGCTTTGGAAAAGTCCTGATGAATTGAGGACCAAAGAGAGAGCGGATTTCACTGCAGCAGTCCCCTGCCAGCCGACTACCTAAACGCGAGTGCTCCGGAGCTCCCAGCATCGCTTCCCAACATCCCTAGCCTGCACACTGTGTGTTTTGTGCCAAAAGCCGGATCTTAATTCTGTTTCCTCTCCCCAAACACCACTACCACAATAAGTAGACAGAAACTCACCTCACTTGCTTTCACTGAACTTAGCGCTCCTGGCACGGACAGGGAGTGATGAACAGAGTCCACTGGCTAACTGGCCTGTTTTTGACAGGTTTTGTGGTGGTTCCCGAGCATGAGCGCAGAATGAAGCGGCGATTGGATGAGCAGGAGTCACCTGTGTATGCGTCGCAGCAGAGACGTATCACGAGCAGCACAGAGGCTTTCCAGCACCAGCACCGCGTGCTCGCCCCAGCACCACCCGTATATGAGGCTGTTTCGGAGACCATGCAGTCTGCCACGGGGATCCAGTACTCGGTAACTCCTAGCTACCAGGTGCGTTTGTCGCTTCCACAGAGCTCGTGCGGGCATGGCACAGTGACAGTCCATCAACTTGACCGTTCTGGTGTTTCTAAATAGCAAATGTGGGGGGGTACATATGTGAGCTAGGGCTGTAATGGTTCTGCAAGACCTTGATCTCTGAATCCTTTTGGTAAGTGTGTCCAGGGACACTTCTTCCTTTTTCACTGGGAAGAAGTTGGTTCCTGTGATCATTCTGCCACAAGTTTATGGTACCTGGGATGATCTGAAGCTTAACAGACTGGGCTGGATCAGCATCTGGCCTGGAGACTTTAAGGAAAATTGGAAAGTTTCAGAAAACATTACCCCATCAACTTGCTTCCTTAGCTTGAAGAATAAAAAATGTGCTTAAGAAATGCATTTAAGATATCTCTGAGGGAAAGTCTGGGGAAAGACTGCTCTTGTTGCTTGTTTTCAATGTATCTTTGGCATATTTTTGGTATATATTATGCCATGTTTTTATTGCTGGTAGCAATTGTCTTGTGGCTGACTGTAAACACAATTTCTCCCTTAGCAGTGCAGAATGGATATTCATGCTCGTAGCAGCAGACACAAAGCTAAAGAGCTGGCAGACAGGCACTTGTAGGGACTGGGGAGAAAGAGTCCAGATCTATTTACTATAGGCAGTGCTTGCTACATAGACCTCGAATGGAGCAGCAAATAAGTCGTCTTAATGAGGATTAAAAAAAAAAAACTAAAAAAAATTAGCAAAAATATCTAGAAGTCACATGAATAAAATGATCAGTAGTTAAAGATTCATTCAAAATGCTGCTTACGACGCTAAGTGCGTGTTCTTAGGAGAAAAGAGAGGACGTTGAAGTCCAGGTGAGTGTGAAACCTGCGTGCTCACCTCCTGTCTGCTCGTTGCAGGTGTCGGCCGTGCCGCAGAGCTCGGGCAGCCACGGACCTGCCATCGCGGCCGTGCACGGCGGCCACCACCACGCCACGCCGGTGCAGCCGCACGGCAGCCAGGTGGTGCAGAGTCACCCGCACCCGGCCCCGCCGGCCGTGCCTGTGCAGGGCCAGCAGCAGTTCCAGAGGCTTAAGGTAACTTCCAGCATCACCCCAGGGGCGAATAAGCAGCTGGGGGGACAGCAGAGCTCATTTTGGTAAACAGGGAGTTGAAATGAAAGCGCATCACAACTAGGTGAATGGGACAGGGAGGAAGAGGGGCTGTATGTTGTGGAATGTGTAGCAGCAGGCACAGAAAACATTGTCCCAAAACATTGTCCCACAGCAGAAAATTGTCATTTCTGAAACCCGGGAGACTTGAGGTACAGGTTGTAGTGGCCTGGAGGAATGGCCCCTGAAAATAGTTTGTTGGAAATAGTTCATTTCAGCTGCTGTTCTGAATCCTGGAGGCAGCTGAGGGGCCTTGCTCTGCTCAGTACGTAAGAGAAGTCTCCTTGCAAAGCCAGTTAAAAGCTTTCTGACGAGGCTTAGGAGTCTCCTTCTTGGGAGACTACGGACTGTAGAAAGGGACTCCTGCTTCTGCCCAAACTGTATTGTTTCAAATACCTTAATAAAACCAAGGTTTGTTAGGCAGGAGTTGGGGTGGGAAGGAAAAGGAAGAGGTATCGATCAGAGTCTTCATGTTGAATAGATTAAATTACAATAATGTTTGCTGCTTTTCTGAACACGTGGCTTATGTGGGGGTGTGTGTGTGGGAGTAATCTGGGAGTAAGGAAGGCACTATTTTTGGAATACATGCCATAAAATCCTTTAAAAAGAGAAAAGTCCACCAAAAATAACCTATTAAAATAGATTTAGATCAGCTCAAGTGAGAGAGTATATATATATGCATTTATGTCTCCTTCTTCCACTCTTGCCTGTATGGCACAGTCTCTTCCAGTTTTTGGCCTCTGCTTTGTTAGCTGAAAGACGTTTTTTTGTTGTTGTTTTTGTTTTGTTTTTTTTTTTCCATTAAGAAAGGACTTTATTTCTAGAGCTCAGAGAGTAGTTTCATAACCTGGGGTTTTTCTCCCTATGGAATCCCATGACAAATCTTCCACTGCCCTCTCTGATGCAAGATGAGGGCGGTACATCTTTTTGCTACTTGGCTGAGTTTAATTTCAGTGTATTTAATACAACAGAGCAGCATCAGATTCAGAGAGAGAGTTCAGATGTTGCTAGAGATGGCTTCTATGGCCTGCAAGGTCTCTTACATGTCCAGGCTGGTGGGTGATGAAAGAAAAGGCCTGTGAGCAGCTCTTGCAACTTATTAGCACGTGGCCTGGCTGTTGGAAATGATCGGTACCTGGAGCTCGCACTTTATGCTCTGGCTGTCCTTTCTTTCAGCATCTCTGCAAATTGGATGTTGGTACATGAGCAGTTCATAAACTTCGTGCTGTTTGAGGTGTAAAACAATTTACCACCCACAGTTGCCGTTTTTCAAAATCCTTCTATGCTGAAGTGAGCTGTGTGGCTTTTAGAGAAAGCACAAATGTGTACCTGGCAGGCATCATCTACACTGGATATGTCATTTCCACTTTCTGCTTATTCTTACACTTCCATAATAATTTCCACATATGAATGCAGAAAAAATACTCAGTCTACTTCTGTTTATCCTATCAGTGAGTGCAGTGTGGTTTGATGGTAAATTTGGAGTATGTATTTTTTTTCTCACTAAATCTGCTGATTTGTGTGTTTGGTTTTTTTTAATAGATTTTTATCTTGTAACATCTGTTATTCAAATGGTGAAATGGTGCTCATGATGCTGTGCTCCTTAACTCCCTGCCCTGGCTGAGGGTTAGCAGCTGTGTTTTCAAACAATTTGTCATTTGTAGAATGATGGAGGTGAAATAAAATCTCTGTGAATACAACTTGTCTGTTCCGTCTTCAGGTGGAGGATGCACTGTCCTATCTTGACCAGGTGAAGCTGCAGTTTGGTAGTCAACCACAGGTCTACAATGACTTTTTGGATATTATGAAGGAATTTAAATCTCAAAGGTAGGAAATTGCACTCTGCTGCTTCCTTCCAGGTTAGAAAGAATGTGCGTGTGTGTGTGGGCACAGAACAGGAGCTGAAATCTGTCCTTTCATTTGCAGAGTAACACACCTCTAGTAACAGAGGAGGAAAGCAGTCATGCACTTTCTCTTCTGAAAGCTAAATTTATCCCTTTGTTTATACTAAATCTCTGCTTAGAGGGGGAGTTCACAAGTTCAGCCTTGATAGCTGATTCATTTGGCTGTCTGGTTGTCTGCCCACTAATAAGTCAGACGTGTGACTAGATCTCATAGATGGAAAATGCTGTTTGGATTAATAAAATGATTCTATTGTCATTCTTCAGTAATATATTTACGGGGATCAGTTTATCCATAGGTTCATCCTAGGTTAGAGATGGTAAGGTGGAAATTCGATTGAAAAAATCTTATGTGGAGAATGTGGTGTACCACTGAAAGAGTCTTGGAGGATTGTGACGTTTTGATCTTATTCCTTTTTCAGTATTGACACTCCAGGAGTGATCAGTCGCGTGTCTCAGCTCTTCAAGGGTCACCCTGATTTAATCATGGGTTTCAACACTTTCTTGCCACCTGGCTACAAAATCGAGGTGCAGACGAATGATATGGTGAACGTGACAACACCAGGACAGGTTCACCAGATCCCCACGCATGGCTTGCAGCCCCAGCCCCAGCCTCAGCCCCAACATCAGTCGCAGCCTTCGGCGCAGTCAACCCCGACACCGGCACAGCCAGCACCGCAGCCACCACCGGCCAAAATCAGCAAGGTGAGAGATTCTGAGTGACGTGTTCACACGTGGAGACTTACTGCCCCAGCTGAAACTGGGGCTGAGGGAAAGAATGATACAGGAAATTTTAATGCATTTCTTTTTAACGGTGTTTGTGAACCTTGGTTTGCCCTTTGTGCTTGTGTAGTCCTTCTATTCCTGGATTAGTTTCTGTGTTTAAAACCTTTTTGGGAGTGCTTACTAGTTGCAGTAATAAAAATACAGTAATAAAAATACACAGCCTTAAACCTCAAAAAAAGCTTTTACTTTCAGCTGAAAACTGAAAGTTGCTTAGAGCACCTAATAAGATGTACATGCAATATTCAGGGAAAGATCCAGCAGCAGCAGGGAAAGGGCCCTTTTTAGAAATGCATTTGGCTATGCAGCAAGGGCTTCCTAATTAAAGTACTGGCCTAAGTGTTGAACTGCCCCACTGTTTTTGTGTATATTTGCTCAGAATGCCTTCAGTTCCAAGAAGCTTTTCATCAAACAGAGGCTGTGGTAAAGATGTGGCTTTTGGTGTGAAAGTTTGTGTGCAGTTTCCAATGTTTAGGGTAATTAAGCTTCTAGAAGAGCTTGTTTAGTGCTGTGGTAGAGTCTGCATTGCTTAAAGTACTGTTTGTGGGTTAGATGCCTGCTGTAAAGAAGTAGTTTAGTTCAGCCACAAGTTGAATGGGTGTAGCAGTTGTTGGCAAATTCTAAATAAAGTGCAGGGTTCAGACAAGATGACCAGGATGTTCCCTTTGGATCTCACAGTTGGTGTGTCTGAAACTGAGACCTTTCCATAACAAAGGGAGTTTTAGATGTAATCCAGCGCTGCTGTCCAACAGATGTTTTATTTGATTGAAAACAGAATGGGATAATCTAAGAGGTATTTATGGAACTTACTCTAGCTGATACAACACGTATTTCCCCATCAGAATGTGGCTGAATTTACAAGACTCCTGGAGGGGAAGAGTCCTCAAAGTTTCAAGGATCAATTTCTAAACTGTACAGTTAGTTATCAATTGGCTTGAAAGAGAAGAAGAGGAATATGCAGCTAGCAGATAGCAGGATTTACAGCGTGGCAATCAAATAATCTCTAGAAGAAAGTTGTTTGGACTTGTCTGCTCACATTTAGAAAGATCAAACTAAAATGCAGTCGAGAATTGCAAAGCAAAAAATTAAAATCTAAGACATTCCCAAATTAGTTTACCAGTGCCAGATTTCAAGGTCTTTCACCAAAGAGTACCAGCAATACATGCTGTTAGTGAAGAGGTAGATTTTTTTTTTTCTCATCACCAGGTGGTAAATGGTTTTATCTATGTTGTCATCTTGGGGAAAAAAATGAATTATTTTTGCTGAAACTTAAAAATGAACCTGAGGGAGATGGTGGATGTTGAGGTGAGATTTCCTTGACGAGTAGGATTGTAGGTGAACAAAACAGGGTCTGGTGATGGTAAGTATCTGGCAACCATAACACAGTTACCTAAACTGTCAGTAGTGAAAACTCTGCATAATACAGACATTCTTTGCCCAGCGCTCTTTGCCTAAATATGGAAAAAAATGGTGCATTTCTCTTGCTGTTGTCCTGTTGTCCACATCCCTGTCTTCTTCACTGGGGCAAAATGGCTTGCAATGTTGGAGCAAGCCATGCCCGTGCAATTCACTTCTGTTTTGTGAGGTACTATGTATTTTTAGTTATATATCATGAAACATGATAATATATCATGTAAAAGCATGTAGCAAGGAAAAACAATTGTTAATAACATCTTGAAGCGACATGATGGGTTTTTTTTCTGGTGAAGTGTAGTCTATGTTGGCCCTCTGGATGTTGATTTTTATTTTTTGGTATTGACTAATAATTTTCTTCTACTTTGACTAACTGTATTTATCCTTCCGTTAACTTTTAAAATGCAATTTTGGTTGTGAAACAGGGCTTCTTCCTTGTGATTTCCAACAGTTTCTGATAAGACAGCCATTAGGAAAGGTTTGGTTTACTGGGGACAGAGCCATTTAAACTTGCCTAGACCTGCAGAGGAATTGATGATTTAGTATTGGCTTAAGAGAAAAAAAATCTTTTAAGGAAGTGCAGCAAAAGGCATCCGGGATAGGGATTGTTTGACTGAATGTGGTTGCAAGGGATTTCATCCAGCTTCTATATCCTTTCGAATATTCTAACTCAAAGTTACCTCTACTGAATCTATCTTGTTTCCTTGTTGGCATCAGTAATAGTTACATGCCGTGTTGTTTTTCCTCTGAATGATGCATACGTAGAACAAAAATGCCTTTATTCCCAATGTAAAGGGATCTACTAATTTCTGAAATGGCTTCTTCTCTCCTTAGCCGTCTCAAATGCAGGCCCATACTCCCGCCAGTCAGCAAACACCCCCGATTCCGCCGTACGCTTCGCCACGCTCTCCACCAGTCCAACCTCACACACCCGTGACAATCCCACTGGGAACAACGCCGTCCCTGCAGAACAATCAGCCTGTGGAGTTTAATCACGCCATCAACTATGTCAACAAGATCAAGAATCGATTCCAGGGACAGCCAGACATCTACAAGGCCTTCCTGGAGATCCTCCATACGTATCAAGTTAGTTTTAACAAAACTTTGAGTGCATGTAGACTTATTTTTCTTCTTGTGCCATGCCACCTGTCCCAGCGTTTCATTCTGGTCTTGCACTGGATCAGCTGTGGCCAGCAAGCTAACCTGAGTTCAGATGACTCCTGCAAATTGCAATAGCAGGTAGCCACATGAAGTAATAGATTTCCACCAGTCGTCTTTATTTGCAAGTGTCTGAAACAACAGATAGGATGCATTTTCTGACATCCCATTTGGCAGTTTGTGAGTATGGGTCAGGAAGAGACAGCACAGCTATCATATTAACATACAAAGTAAAGAATACACTTGCTCATTTAGTATTATAACATTTATAGGCCAGCTGGGCATTTAGTATGCTTTTTACTGAAGATGCCAACGCCTTTGTTTCGTTCACTGCTCTTTTCTTTTACACATAATAATTCAGCCACCCTTTTCTGATACCTCCTTCCTTTCCCCTGTCAGAAGGAGCAGCGGAATGCCAAGGAGGCAGGCGGCAACTACACGCCAGCCCTGACGGAGCAGGAGGTGTACGCGCAGGTGGCACGACTCTTCAAAAACCAGGAGGATCTGCTCTCGGAGTTCGGGCAGTTCCTGCCTGATGCCAACAGCTCTGTGGTGAGTCGCCTTGTAGGTACCCTGGGACTAAAATATTTAACGTGAAACTCTGTGTAGCCAGAGTTTGGAAAAATGTACTGTGTGGTTTGTTTGCTTCTTGGGTTTTTTTGAGTATGGGAATGGGACCACAGGGAGACATCTACTATAGCTTGTCTTCCAAGCATGATCCCTTTGCCTAGAAGAGTTGCCCTGAGTTGCGGGGATTGCAGTGGAATATGTCAGTCACCTAGAGCTAGGAGGATCAGCCATGGGGTTTTTTGCCTGCATATATGGAGCTCAGCTCTAATAGTCTTGTGGATTTGTCTCTAAATAAGCTGTTAAGTAAAACAACTGCAGAGAAAGTGGAATCTGTAAGAAATGACCACGGTGGCACAGTGAAGAAGCCACAGCTCAACAACAAGCAGCAGAGACCCAACCAGAACGGCTGTCAGATACGGCGGCACTCGGGAACTGGAGCAACCCCTCCAGTGAAGGTAAGGACACGTGCTCTTCATTCGACAGTTGTATCTTTTTTCCAAGAAGATAATAGCAAAGCAGGGTATGTTTTACGAACTTAAGTGATTTTTAGAGTATAGATGGCCTTAAAGCTGAAGCTTGCCTTTAAAAGAAATCTTTTCAGGTGGCTGTTCCTAAATTCATTGCCACACGTAGTTGTATCTTTTAATTTCACTGGTACACTTGCCCTTTTAGCCTTTCTGCTCCTCCTCAAGTGAAGTATAACAGAATAAAACACATTTTGGAGGAAGCTTTCGGCTTTGGTTAAGATGCACTGGGCTGGTATAGGGAGAAGAAAAGATCTTGCAGTAGAGTACAGGAAGAAAGAAACTTTTTTAGGGAGGTATAAGACTTGAAGAATTGTGTGGGTGCTGGTTGAAAGCTTTTGTATGTGCATGTTTAATTTTGTGTATTAGATTAAAAAAAAAGTGGGGGGGGATATATTATAACCAGTGACTATTTCACCCAACCAGGTAGAGAAAAGGATATGAACTTGTATTAGAAATACTTGAAGTTGTATGCCACTGATTAAAGATGAATAGCTTGATTTGAATACACAGTTTTATGTAAAATTCCTTCCAGAAAGCTACCTTTCTTTTATTAGAAAACATGCAGTATGGTAGGGAAGATGAAGCCCTTATCTGATAGATCCACAAAATACAGCAACCTGCTCAACCTCAACACCCTTTTTTTTTTTCTTAATTTTTTTTTTTTTTTTTAAATCGATATATATGAATAACAGAAGAAACCTAAGCTTCTTGGTTTAAAAGACCAGTCTTTGGCAGAAGCCAGCAAGCATGGTGTGGGGACAGAATCTCTCTTCTTCGAGAAGGTGAGAAGTTTAATTCAGAGAAAGCAAATCTTGTATCACTGATTTATGTTCATAGCATGTAGGTACCCTGATTTTTATCAGGGTGAAGTTTGTGGTGTATAGGCTGCACTGATAACGTTTGTCAAGTTGAACTTGGATATATCGGATGACCTTTAAGTCGGATCCCAGGAGTTTTTTAAAAGATTTACCATCTGTTTTTACTCAGATATATGTGAATATTTTCCCTAAATGATTTTCCTTGCCTTTTTCCTGCTGCTGCTAGCCTTTGTGAGGATGGCTTGGCCTGAAGCACATCAGAAGATTATGGCTGCTGAATCTCCTGGAAACTTGCAGGAGTGGAAATGGTTTTAGTAAATGATGCTACAATTTTTTTTCATCCTGTGAAATCCCCAAAGAGCAGAGGACGTGCTGAGGCTTTCCTGCTCTGCTGGCACTGTACCCCTCCACGGCCAGATGCCTGCAGTGTGGGCGCTCAGCTTATAATGACTCATGTCAACATTTTCTTTTTTTCCCTTTTTTTTTTTTCCCTTCTCCTCCCCTGAAAGTGAAAACTAATTATTTGCATGGTCATGACCTGTTTCTGGTTTTCCATGAAGATTTTTACCATTTAGATAAAGGCCATATGATGTTTCCAGGTGGTACCTTAGCCTCTTCCCCAAGATGTCCATACATTTCTTTACAGTTCACAGGGGAGCCTATAGTGAGAGCAAACATGCTTTTAAAGTAATACTCATGTGTCAATGAAAGTTTGTTTGTTCCCTAATGCTGTAGTGTATTTTGCACTCCGTGGATCAGCTAATAGTAACTGGGAACCAGTCTGTCACTTGGAGAAAGTGTAGGTGTTAACATAAGTAAATGTAAAACTCCCCGCTGAAGAATTGTAATTGTAATGATAAATATCTTAATGATGAAAGATCCCAGTTAATGCATAGATGCTAACTGTTCTCATGGGAAAAGCAATGATGTTGGACTTAATCTTTCAATTTTCTCATAGTGGGAAATCAGGGATTGCAGAGCCTGGTTTGTCTGTAATAACCTGAGCTTTGGAGCCAGGTGAAGGCTCGCAGAGATGGGAATGGTATTAGTTAGGGTCCAAATCTCTTTCCCCCTGCTCCCTGCTTGTTTCTCTAAGCTCTACAGGATTTAGAGGCAACTGGGTGGGTTTCTGGTGCTGCTTTTATAGCTGCATCCTCCTCAATTGCAGCACTTCATAATCCAATGGTTAGAGGTTTCTTGAATGAAGGTTTCTTCGTTCTTCACTTGCTGCTTCTCCATTCAAAATAGAGCACCTGAGTGCAGAGAGCTGATGTTGATTATACACATAATGATGTACAACCAACAAGAAGATGTTTTTTTAATAGCTATTCTTCTGGAACTACAGGCTTGCCAAGTTCATTTTTGTTCACTTCATTTAGCCTTTCGTCCTCAGTTGGTGGTGGTCAGGAGAAATGTGTAAAATACTCTTGGCTGCTGTTCTGTGGTCTGAAAGACCTTTTGCTCTCTTTTTCGCCAGGTCCGCAAAGCTCTGCGCAGCACAGAGGCGTACGAGAACTTCCTTCGCTGCCTGGTTATCTTCAACCAGGAGGTGATCTCCCGGGCTGAGCTTGTGCAGCTCGTTTCTCCATTCCTGGGGTAAGTGGAGCCTAGACAAGATCATTTCTTTACATGGTCAGCGCTAAGAGGTGAGAAGTTTAATGGGTCTGCTCCTATTTCAAAGCCAGGGAAGAAATGCAAATGTTATTGGTCACTCAGATGAGCACACCTTGTGTGTGTCACTGAGGAGGAACACAGCTGCACGACCCAGGCAGTGGTTTCTTGACTGTCTGGGCCACAGAATAAATCTGAGCTGGAACCCTTCATCAGCTGCCCATTTTCTCCACTGCTCTTGAGCCAATTTTCATCTGTATAACCTGTCACTGCCACAATTGTCTGTCCACAAAGGGATGCTTTTATGGCAATGCGTTCTCTGAGGTCTCCTGTTTCCTTCGGTGCCGCCTGAGCGGGTGCTACAACTGTACCTTGTCAGGTGCCACGTGCTGCCAAGAGGCCTGTTGAGATGGGAAAGGGGGACATTCATCTTGGGAGCCTGCTAGTGGTCAATACAGTGCAAGCATTAGACCTTCAGGTTTTTACTGAAGCAAAAGGATAAGCATCCTGCTCTAGTTTTTCTTCCATTTTAATGTTCTTGTATACTACGCTTCTCTCATCCTTGTGTAAGAGACTGTAAAAGAGTTTTTTGAGATTCCCAGCAATGTCTTGGCAGGCAGGCAGCATTCAGGAGCAGTGCTGGTGCTGCTTACTTTGTTATTTTTCTTTTCGGAAGAGCAAACAGAACTATTTAGATGCATGTTTTTGCAGCCTCTTGTGCTGGAATCAGAGATTATTTCATTTGAGAAGAGATTGACTGTGAAGTAATGTGGGAAATGACCCCTAAAAAAAGAGAGCTGGTACAAACCTACTAAAAAAAATAAAATAAGAAGGCAGAAAGCAACTGAAATTCTGTCCAGAAGCCAAAATGATACGGAATGTTGTAGTTTAAACAGAAATTCCAATTCCATAACTGCTAGTGGGGTACAGAACAGCTGTCTATTAACAGACATCATCAGCTTTGGACTGCAAGATTAATATTCCTCCTTCTTCTGAACTGAGCTCCTAGAACAGTTGAAGAAGATAATAGCAGCGTAAATTGGGTTCCTGGCTCTTTATATTGGCTACTGGGCAAAAAAAAACTGCCCCAAGGAGCTTTGATTTTATTTAGCTTCGCTGGAATTGGACAAGTCAGGTACCATTAGGATACTACTTTTAGGTAGAAAAGGTGAAGTATTCAACTAGAAAACTATGCATTTCTCCCATCCATCTTCTGTCCTCTCTAGTGATAAGAATGAATACCTGTAGTGGGAAAGGTATATTATAATTCTCTGTCTTATTCTGTGGATTGGACTTATCTTTTGTCATATAATGAAAAAGTGGTGATTCACTTAGTGTCAGTAACAGATTCAGTATGTTGGGCCAAGCTGCAACAGCATGAGGAAAAAGGAGTTGAGCAGATGCACTATTTTAGACTAATAAGTTATTCAGAAAACTCTTATCTACAACTAGACTTTATCTTTGGCCATACTTAAACACTAATTATGTAAAAGGCCTCTTCTTAATTTGCATACTTTTGGTCTGTGCTGCCTGAAGCTCCTCAGCATAGAAATATTTTGTGGGACAGCTAGAGAACCACGTCTTAATTATTTCTTACTGATTTGTAACTTGAAAAGACCTGTTTTAAGGTTGACAATGTATTGGCAAACAACTAGGGATCTGGCTTGCAAAAGTAGCAGGGCCATTGTGGACACAGTCTTTCTGCAGCAAAGTCTTTTCGGTTCCAGCCTCCCTATCACCACTGAGCTCTATTTGATTTCTTCTTAGCTAGTTTTTCACATCATTCATTTTATTTTTAGGAAATTCCCAGAGTTGTTCACTTGGTTTAAAAACTTTCTGGGGTATAAAGAGTCTGTTCACATGGAGACATATCCAAAGGAGCGGGCTACGGAGGGGATTGCCATGGAGATAGACTATGCCTCCTGTAAAAGACTGGGCTCCAGCTACCGAGCCTTGCCCAAGAGCTACCAGCAACCCAAGTGCACGGGGCGGACTCCGCTGTGTAAAGAGGTAAGACACAGGAATTGCGTGCCAAAGGAAGGCTGTTTCCAGCCTTAGTGGGAATGGAGCGCTGATAATGGCATAAAAGAGGAGGAGGATTTATTTGTATCCCTGGGCTATGCTGAAAAGATTTCAGGGGACATCCATGTTCCTGATGGCAAGTAAGTCTTCCACGTTCCTGGAAATGTGATTGGAGCCAGAAGCTCTTCTACAGAGGGAAGCTTCAGCCGGACAATAGGCCAGAGAGGAATCTGGTTGGGAGGTGGGGAAGGATTTGGTACTCCTGGCTTAGGTGGATGGTCTCTCCTCCGCTGGTGAATGTGAGGAGTTGTACGGTGCTTTGAGGAGCAAATGGGAAAAGGCCAAGTAGCCGTGAGGCCAAAATAAAATGAAGGGTCGTTAGATAACTAAGCTATTTTCCACGGTATGTACAGTGTGTGTAAGAAAGCATTAAGGGTACAAATGTAAAAACTCTAAAGCTAGGAAATGATAGAACTAGTTTTCTGTATGGTCTTAACACAATCTCAGGAATCTGTAATAAGGAACCATAGAACTAAGGATTACTGCTGCCTTTTTAACTAAATTCCCACTTTGTCCACCGTCAGGGTTGTTTCTAATCCATCCTTAAAAATGATGTTTTCTGTGGATAAATTCTGCCATGTATTCCCCTTCCCATTCTTCTCTCCTTCTGTCTAAATGCCAAGATGACTTTTGCCTTGAGAAATGGTGTGTTGCTTGGGAAAATTGCCTTGAGAAATGGTGTGTTGCTTGGGAAAATCGGCTCCCTACAGGAAAACGTCTTGGTCAAGCCCTAACATATCTCTCAAAAGTGGCTTATATGATGCAGTTCTAAACTTTTCTTGTGAGAATCTAATTACTCAGTTATTTAAGCTTCGGGTTTATGAAAATTGACCCTGGTGTTCAAGACTGCCTGCCAAAATCCAGATTTCTTTTTCTCCTTGGAGGCTTGCGGAATGCCCTGCTCCTGCTTTGGAGGTGGTGCAAACCACAGGTGCTCAGCATCATTTCTCTCGTGGCTCTAACTAAGGAATTTTTCAGCTTCTCCCAGTGTTTCCATCATGCCTGTTGGGCCTGCCCTGGGAACACTGGGCAGCAGCTTTGCTTAGGACGTGGGGGACAGTTTTTTAAGACCGAGGAATTAGACTCCCCTCTCCAGCCCGGCTCAGTCTCACAGTCCTGGCTCTCTCAGGACACTCACTGTGGTGGTTTTCTTTCCCTGTCTTACTCTAAGGTTTTGAACGATACCTGGGTCTCCTTTCCTTCCTGGTCTGAAGACTCCACGTTTGTTAGCTCCAAGAAGACCCAGTATGAAGAGCACATCTACAGGTGTGAGGATGAGCGTTTTGAGGTACGTTATTTTTCCTTGGAAAGCCCATGAGCTGTTAATGATCTTGATACACCTTTATTTTAAATAGTGCTTCCTAGGATCTGTTTTTATTTTTTCATCACCTGAATGCTCTTAATGTAAGAAGCAGTATCTGACTAACCACGTCTCACTGCCACCTCAGCCTCTCACTCTCGTGCAGAGCCCTTCTGTGCAGATCACTCCAAATGAAAATGTTCAATGGCCAGTGTATAATTGATGCTTCTTCCTTTTGGTCCTTACTATCTCTGCAAAGCATGGAAACATTCATTCTTGTGTAATGATCTGAAAAGTGATGCATTAAATGATTGACATTTTGACTTGAAATAGAAGTCAGCTTGGCAATTACCTGAATGTGCTCAGATTTGTAACATTATTTTGTAGAGTAACTGCCAATCGTATTCTGTTCCCATATGGAATTTGTAATTTGCTAAAGGTATCATTCGGGTAGCCTTTAAAGTCTTGTGTGGCGTGATATAGGTAGCAGGTGAAATAGCTAATTGGATTATTTTAGAACAGCCAAACGTGGAAGCGACTGCTCGAGTACACCTTGTTAACTTAAGCATTAGTCTCTGTAAGGATCATGTTTTATCTCTTCAGCTATGGCTAACGCACGGTTCGTTTCAGCTGGATGTTGTCTTGGAGACCAACCTGGCAACGATCCGTGTCCTCGAGGCGATCCAAAAGAAGCTCTCGCGCTTGTCTGCGGAGGAGCAAGCCAAGTTCAGGCTGGACAACACTCTGGGTGGCACCTCGGAGGTGATCCACCGCAAGGCTCTGCAGAGGATATATGCTGACAAGGCAGCCGACATCATTGACGGCCTTCGGAAGAACCCGTCTGTGGCTGTTCCCATCGTGCTGAAAAGGTAGCGCCCTGGCACCGGGCCCTGTGGACTCTGCAGAGGATAATGCAGAATCCACAAGCCAGACTTACAGAAAAGTACCTAATTTCTGCCCCTAAAGGGTGTGACTTCCAGGAGATAAAATTTAAGAGTGCAACTTATGTTCTGGTCAGTTGCTGTATTTCATAATAATCACTGAGGAAAACGCTGTGGCCCCTTTGAAACAAAAGTGTCACCAGCTCAGCTGGAGGGATATAGAACTATTTTTGTCTCTTTTTAAACCCTGTTTTTTTCTAACCTGGGACACAGCGGTGTCAGGATCATACATAAGATGAGAAAAATCTCTCTACTGTGAGGATTGTTACTAGGTACATTAGAATTTTATTTTTCCTAAATCTCACTGCTCCAAGTGACCACTGGCTGAAAGTGCAAAGTGTGTACTACACTCGGATTCCCAATCAGTTTTTTTGACGTCAGCCTCACCTAATCAAGGAGACGGAGCAAATGCTTTAGCTCTTGAGGAAGCTTGAGATGTCTAAGCAAGAGGCTTCATAGAAATATAATAAAGCAATATCTTCTGCTTATCCTTTGGGCATGTGAACAAGGCAATGTTTCCTGAAGATGGAAGGTGGTAACTGTAAAACCAGCTACAAGGAGATAGGATTTTCCAGCCACCCACCATCTCTGCAGGCCTGGTTCTTGCTTCCCTTCAGTGGTGCTACAGCAATGTCTAGTTGCTGATGGGCTGTATTATTGAGATGTGAAAGAAGTCAAGAGGGTTTTACTCAGCAGAGCACATGCAGGGTGCACGTCCTCAAAAGCTGTGTTCACAAGAGGGCCTTCATTCATGTCCCTTGCATGAGGGATTCAGACCTCAAATTTTACCGTGGTCTAGATTTTCCTTAAATGCTCAGAATGGGACTCTCTCATCTTTTAACTCATGCTGCTATTTTGTTGTCTTGATCCAAGGTTAAAAATGAAAGAGGAGGAATGGCGAGAAGCCCAGAGGGGATTTAATAAAGTCTGGCGAGAGCAGAATGAGAAATATTACCTGAAATCCTTGGATCACCAAGGCATCAACTTCAAGCAGAATGATACCAAGGTCCTAAGGTCAAAGAGTCTCCTGAATGAGATTGAAAGCATCTATGATGAGGTAAGATGACCATCAACAGCTTCCTTTCCTCAAGCTTGTGTACTCTGCATGTGTAGCTTCCCTTCCAGCTCTTCCTCCTCTGCTGAGTGCAGGCAGCAGGCAGAGTCAGTGTAGCCACAAGGTGACTGCTGCCATGTAAGGGTAGGTTACTGAGCCTGCCGTCGGCAGACTCGTTCTCCTCGTGGCAGCAGGTAACCACAGGTCCTTGGGCAGGAATGGGACGAGCGTATGCAAACTGGAAAAACGTATTTGGCATCTGTTGTGAAGAATGTACTCATCCCAGTGGAAGGTTTGGTTTCTCCCTGTGTCAGGACATGCAAGGACAGTTAGTCTGCTCCACTGTGGTAGCTTTCTGAAAGGTTCTTGGGCAGAGAGAGGTGTTTGTGGAGCTAATGTGCATGCCGTGCTTTTTGTTCTTAGAGGCAAGAACAGGCTTCCGAAGACAATGCTGGAGTACCCACAGGCCCACACCTATCCCTAGCCTATGAAGACAAGCAGATCCTGGAAGATGCTGCCTCCCTCATCATCCACCACGTGAAACGGCAGACCGGCATCCAGAAGGAGGACAAGTACAAAATCAAGCAGATCATGTATCACTTCATTCCCGACCTGCTGTTTGCTCAGCGAGGAGAACTCTCAGATGTGGAAGAAGAGGAGGAAGAAGAAATGGATGTGGATGAAGCTACCGGGGCTGCAAAAAAGCACAACGGTGTTGGAGGCAGCCCTCCCAAAACCAAGCTGATGTTCAACAACACAACAGCCCAGAAGCTGCGGGGCATGGATGAGGTTTACAACCTCTTCTATGTGAACAACAACTGGTACATTTTCATGCGGCTGCATCAGATCCTGTGCTTGCGGCTCCTGCGGATCTGCACCCAGGCCGAGCGGCAAATCGAAGAGGAGGCGCGGGAAAGGGAATGGGAAAGGGAAGTGCTAGGCATAAAGCGGGAGAAGAGTGACAGCCCTGCCATCCAGCTGCGACTGAAGGAGCCTAGTGAGTGACTTCTGATGTGAGGTTTGGGAAGATAGTTACTTTCGTTCGGCGTGCTTTGATGAAACCTGCTTGCTTTCTCTAGATGGATTACAATGGTGACCCTTTTTGGCAGAGGCGGGTGGAATATTATTGCTTTTGTTATCATTGTACAGCACAAAATTGAGGGAGGAGATGGGGAAGTGTTGTCATGTGGGACACACACAGCCATCAGCTGTAGTGAAACAGTAATACGTGGAGGTTCCTTTGTAAGAGCTTTTGCTTTTTGCTTACGTGTTATCAAATTCCCTAAGTGTTTTTAAAAGTTTCTCAGAAATAAAGGGCTTGTGGAGGAGGTGAGAGCTAGAAAACAAGAGATTATAAAAGTACCTGGGGCCTTAAAAGGTCATATTTAAATGTCTTTATAAAAGATGAATTTAAGGCCATCCCAGTAACTCTTTTCCTGGACTGGGTAGTCTGAGGACCAAAACTTGCCCTTAGAAATGGAGCTGTTCTGAGAGAATGACCCTTTGTGGGGGTTATGTGTGCTCATCCCTGCTGTTCTCTTGTCACAGTGGACATTGATGTTGAGGACTACTACCCGGCGTTCCTGGACATGGTGCGCAATCTCCTGGATGGGAACATGGACTCGTCGCAGTACGAGGACTCCCTGCGTGAGATGTTCACCATCCACGCCTACATCGCCTTCACCATGGACAAGCTCATCCAGAGCATTGTCCGACAGGTGACTGCCAGCAAAGCCTGGAGGGTGGACGGACCGGAGTGGAGAAAGCAGGATGGGCTTTTCCTGGAAGGAATACAAATTTAAGGGGGAATATTGCATGCATGAGTGTGGAATTACAGGTTTCAGCAAGTTATGGGTGTTTTTAAATCACACTCTAGAGCTGATATTGAGGGAGGTGATAAAGGATATGTTTTGATGTATTTAAATTATTGGGAATATCCTCTCTGTGCATATAGAGGTCTGTCTTTGTTCTCCAGCAGCTTTAGTATTAAGCTTAAGTATTCATCTTCAGAGTGTTTCCTGAGCCAATCTTGCTTTAACTTTGAAAAAGAATTAAATGGTATTGAAACAATTTAATTCATTTCCACCAGTTTTGTAAGGGCAGTGGATGCCTTTTCTAAAAAGCTTTATGTCTTTTATCTGGTTATTTGAGAAACTATTTTTGGTTCTAAAACTCTAGCCGTTTTATTGGACATGGAGGAAGAATGTATGACCAAGACATTATAAAGAACAAAAAGAGATGCAAGAGGCTGAAATTAGAATTGCATGTGAGGTATTCCTTCTTTCAGAAGGAGACAGTTGCTTTTCAAAAGTGCTTTATTTCAATCCAGAGAAAAAATGAATTAGAGACAGACAAGGAACTTGATTTTAAACCTGTATGAAATAAGCATTTGATTGTAAACCTTCCACACCTCACAAACAGAAGCAAACTCTTAACTGTGGACAGATTTGGCTAAGAGTGCTGTAAAATCTTGCTGCCTTATTCTGCTGATCAGAACATCACCAGCTTATATACCTTGTACGAATTGCTGAATTTTGCCACCTACTGTCTTCTAAAAGATACCAGCTATGTAAAAGATAATGTGGCTGTGTAAAAATCCACAGAGATCATCTGCAACTCGAAGAAGCTACTAAGGCCTTAAATTTATGCTTTTTCATGTTTTTCTTTTTCCCCAAGACTTAAATGCATGTTTAGGTGTTTGCTTCTTTCCAATCTGTGCAGATGGTCGTGCGGCAGACTCCACTCCCTATGATTGAGGCTTGTTCTGGGTGAAAAGTGAGGCTGCCTGTTTCTGCTGCTGTATATTTGAATGCAGGAGATTAAGAATGGCAGCTTTCTTACTAGTTGTAATTTTATATTTACAAGACCTAAAATACTGGCAAATAAAGACACAACCGCTTTCCTTAATGTCAAGATGTGCCAATGTCAGTTACAAAAGCACATTTTGAAGACTTCTCACTCTTCCGGCTGGCTGCTTTGCTCAGAGTTTTGACAGGTGATCCAGATTTTGCATGTCTCCTAAACGAGGTTTCCTAATTGCCTGGAGCAATGACAAGTACTGACTGCAAGACAAGAGGCAGTAAGCACAAGGGTTTTTCTTTTCCCCTGAGTTAAAACACCACGCTCACAAACACCACCTCTGTATTCTTCCTTTTTGCAGCTTCAGCATATAGTGAGCGACGAAATCTGCGTGCAGGTAACAGACCTCTACCTGTCAGAGAATAACAACGGAGCAACTGGAGGCCTTCTTGCTTCCCAGTCTTCTCGTACTCTTCTGGAGGGCACATACCAGCGCAAAGCGGAGCAGCTCATGTCAGAGGAGAACTGTTTCAAGGTAAAACCATGGCATTCAAAAGCAGCAAGCAGTGAGGTTTGGGGAAAGCCTTGTAAAAAGCAGCTTCTTTTAAGCACCCAAGAGTCCAGAAACTCACACAAAAGTCCAGACTTTTTGTGGCTCTGACAGTTAACAGGAGAGTTTTGTTGGCAGGTCCCAAGCTTGTGGCATGTGAGAGCATCTCTTCAGTGATATAAGTGATAAAATGAACCCGTATACTGCTGATCTTACTACTATTTGGGGCAGAATGTACTTGAGTCCAAACAGGCCGAGTTGAGCTGTGCACAGGGGTGTTAATGTTTCTCTGAGGGCTCCTTAGAAATGAGGTTTTGAGGAAAGATGAAGCAAGGGAGAAATAAATATCCTGGAACAGCAGTGAATATCCCATGTGCTTTGCAAAGTCTTAGAGTTGTATCATGTTGATTGATTTGCTCTCACTGATTTTAATCTTCCAGATAAAACTTGTCCATTTCTCTGGTATTTCAGCCTTTGTAGACTGTGGAAAGATCTGCTAATACTTGCTGGGCATTAAATCATTGTTGACTATGTACATTGCTAAATAAACCTGGTGTACTGTTCTAATCAAATCCATACTTCCTCTGTCTTAGATGCAGGAAGTGGTCAGGCCCTTTTTAAGCTAGTAAAATACTTTGGATAAAAGCCTATGTATAATCTCTCTTCCGCTGCCCTCAAACGTGTCTTGGGTGCTCAAGAGGGACCGCTACTCCTCCAAAAAGAAGAAGGAAAAAAAACTTTTTGTAACATTTTAAAATGCCTGTTTCTGAAAGACTGTGCATTTTGGTTATCATTTTCCCTTCTCTTTGCTGTCAGTTTTGTGTGAGGCACAGATTTTTGCCTTAAGACTGTGCAATTTGTTCCATTGTCTGTTTGCCCCAAGGGGAAGCAGAGGGCTTTTTCTGTGTGAAACCTCCTAACTAAAGTCCCTTCTGCTTTTTGCTCTGTAGCTGATGTTCATCCAGAGCAGAGGTCAAGTTCAGTTAACCATTGAACTGCTGGACACAGAAGAGGAGAACTCCGATGACCCGGTAGAAGCAGAGGTAAGAGCAGCTTGTCCAGATTGCTGACTGTGATTTTAAAGGGTGCTCTGGACAAGGATGTCCAGCCGACTGCTGTTGTGGTCCAGAGTGTTAGTGCAAGCAAAAAGAAACTTCAGCAGCACAACAAAAAGCCATCAGTGATGTGAGTAGCCAAATCCTTCTTGTTTTCTCCTATATTAGAAAGACCCCCAAACCGCATAGTGATACGTTGTACTTGCTTTTGGGCGAACAAAATGCATGGAGTCTTCAAAGGTGACCTCGTATTCATCATATAAATTCTATCTTAGCCTCCTTAAGCATCATTTATTTTTTGGTGGGAAGGCTAACGGGCGTCGTGTGCTCACTTGCAGCGCTGGTCAGACTACGTGGAGCGATATGTCAACTCTGATTCTACCTCCCCTGAGCTCCGGGAGCACCTGGCCCAGAAACCAGTCTTCCTGCCCAGGTGAGTGGCAGGCTGTGCCCTGAGCCCTGCCAGGACTGGATTTGGCCAAAGCGGGCAGAGTTGTACTCTATCAGTGCTGGGTGTTGAGTCTCTCCTGTATTTCAATGCCACCGTCGAAGCCGTTACCCTGGCAGTGTGACACACGAGTACCGTGCTGCTGTTTAACAGCCTGTGGGTCCACCCCAGGCTCCTGCTCTCCAGTGACTGAGAGATGGCATGGTCCACAGGTGGCAGAGAGGGTGAGGGCTTTCAACCCGCCCGATATTTCTCTGGCAGTCCTGTCTTGGCTTACAGGTAACCCTCTAGGTGCCAAGTCAGGGCTTTTCCTGAGCAGGGAGCTGGTTGCAAATAGCTGTCACTTCAGAAATAGTTAACCTGTTAACTGACTCGTGGAGGTCTGAGGCTGGATGACTTAAATCAGTGGCAGTTGTGCTCCAAGTTGTGTGTCAGGGTGGCGAAGGGTCAGCACAGCTCCACCAGCTACTTGCAGCCTAGTACTAGAGCACTAATTCCAAGAGGGGTTCTCTCCTGGTTTACAGGAATCTGAGGAGGATCCGTAAGTGTCAGCGTGGTCGGGAGCAGCAGGAGAAGGAAGGGAAGGAGGGAAACAGTAAGAAGTCCATGGAGAACGTGGAGAGCTTGGACAAACTGGAGTGTAAATTCAAACTGAACTCCTATAAGATGGTGTACGTGATCAAATCGGAGGATTACATGTACAGGAGGACCGCTCTGCTACGAGCTCAGCAGGTAGGAGTGAGTGAAAGGACTGGGGTGGGCAGCCGGTGTTTTCTGGGACCTCTTGCTCCCGAACATCAGGTGGGAAGAGTCAGATGAAATGTCCTTGGGGACCCCAATTGATAACATTTAGTGGTCTTTATGTTGCCAGGAGGATGGTGTGTACTGGTTTTGTCCTCCCAAGACACTAAAGACCTTCTGAATGCTCTTAAGGTGTAATCCTGTGTACTTCTAACTCTTGTCATCCTCTCATCCCTCCTCCCTTTTCTTCCGAGAATTTTGCTGTGGTAGGACAGTGTTTTCAACTGTTAGCTCCCGCTTTTCTTCCAAGAGGCACTTCCCACGGGTGGCTGGCCCCTGTTCTAGGGAAATCCCGACTTTTGCATGTTCTCGTGGTGCCATGTGAGAGTGCCTCTCCTTCCAGTGCTCCTCTCCCGAAGGAGGAATTGCTCACAGCGTAGAGCACCACGTGCTTTCTAGTGCAGCAAGTCACTCTGGATACCATTCCCTCAACATCTCCTGTCCCCAGTCACGGAGAGCGGGAGTCCTCAGGTCGCTCCTGCATGGCGGAGCGCTGCAAACACGTGGCAGCTGCTCTAGAAACACTGCTTTTGTGGCAAGGATGGGTGCAGCGAGGCCACAATTACAAAGGCATCACCCAGGGGTTGTTTTCCTAGGGCAGGGAAGCCCAGGGTGAAAGATAATAGTCCCTGTCTCCCGCATAGCCATCACTGCAAGTGATAACCGCTGGAAATTGGAGTTTGACTTCTGCTTCACCTTTTATTCACTCAAATTTGCTTTTTGTCCCAGCTGTTGTGGTCCTCTTTGCCAAAAGTAACCGTGGGAGGAAAGGAAGGAGGATGTGAATGTGTGGAGGAAAGGCTGGGAGGGGGAGAGAGGGGAACAGGGATGCAGGAGAGGGCAGAAAGTGTGAACTGTCCGGCTGTTCTTAAGTTATAAAGGTTGGGCAGTTGCTTTTATTCATGGTGAAAACGGCCAGAGAAGCTGAATTTGCAGTGACTCAGTCAAGGAAAATTCATCTGGTGTTCAGATTGCTTTGACAGTTGGTTATTTTTTTCATCACATTGGCATATTTCTGTGTGGTGGAGAAAAAAAGAGTATGTTTTAAAAGCAAAATCCAACTGTATGTTGTTTAAACTTCAAGTTTTAAATACTCCTCTGTAATTCTGTTACGATCTACTTGAAACAAGCTGTTAAATGCCTTTGCTTGGAGAGCAAACAAAAGTGCAGCCTCCCAGTCCCAGGCAAAAGTTACTGGTTTAAGCACCTGGAACCAAACAATAGGCCCTCCTATAGCTGCAGAGATTGGTTTCAGGTTGTTGAATTATCTGCTTTTCTCCAGGAGCTGACCACTACCATGTGTTTCTTGCCAATGAAACACAAATAATGGCTTTACTCAATCCAATTATAATAAATTTGGTTAAATTTCTTATACCCTCATTGAATGTTTAGTTAAATAGAGGCTCTTTGAATTGCCAGTATTGAGGACTGTGATCTGTCCAATTAACTTCTTGTGCTTTGTGCCAGTTTATCTCAAACAAGATGCAGTTTGTTACTCTCTCTCACAAAGAATCTCAATATAGGTCAAATTATTGGACTTTTAAGCAGTAAGAATGCAGCAAAGCTTCTTGATTAGTAAAGTGTCCTGAAAGGGCTACAGAAGCTGCATTTAACCACAAATAGATTGAATTTAATGGGTAACAGCCAGTGAGAAGTTGTCATTTTTTAGGAGAAAAATAAAAACGGAGCTTAGAATGAATAAATTAGTTTTAATCTTGGGGTTTAATTACCATCATAATTTTAAGAAGCAAGTGTGATCTTGAGTTTACTTTGCATTAAGCCAGTGATTAGATGTGGCCCCCATCCATGGTTATCTGTGGCACATGTAGCATGCGAGAAGGCTGCACGGAAGCCTTCCAGCTGGTCTCTTGTCGCCCCACTTTTGGGGACAGTGAGGGGATGGTTGCCTGCTCTCCTTGGGGACCTGTGTCACTGTCCCCGGAGGGAAGAGGACGCTGAGATGGGGGCTTGGTGTCAGGGCGAGCACACTGGGGTCCTCTCCATCTGTCGGGATTTCTCCCCCGTTACTAGCCAGGGCTAGCGTCTCCATTAGCAATTCCCAAGCTATGCCGCCTTGGGAACTGGATTGCATGCTGAGCTTTGAATGCAATGATTGAATCCTCCTTTCTCTAATACCTCTCCGTGTTTCCGTAGTCCCACGAGAGAGTGAGCAAGCGGCTGCACCAGCGTTTCCAGGCCTGGGTGGACAAGTGGACCAAGGAGCACGTGCCCCGCGAGATGGCCGCCGAGACGAGCAAGTGGCTCCTGGGCGAAGGCTTGGAGGGCTTGGTGCCCTGCACCACCACCTGTGACACAGAGACCCTGCACTTTGTGAGCATTAACAAGTACCGCGTCAAATACGGCACAATATTCAAGACACCATAAATGCCCTGGGCGAGGGAAGACCCCGGGATGTGTGTGTGTGTGTGTGTGTGCGTGTGTGTATGTGTGTGTGCACCAAGGAAATGAGGAAGATGCCTTTCTCCCCTCACTGTGTATCTCCGTAACATGGCCACTTGACTAGTGGGTGGCTGGTACAACCTGTCACCAGCGGGATTCTCCGTACAAACACGGATCGCCACGTGCTAGGACTGTTGCCCACCGGCCTCTCGCTTTCAGCACGCGCCGCGGCGTGCCGGACCCCTCTGGGAAGCGAGCGAGCCCCGAGGGACGCAGCTCACACACACCAGCAGCGTTGAGGCTCAGTGAGCAGCGAGGGAGCAGGACCGGAGGCTCGCGGCGAGCCGAGCCCAGCGGGCGCCGTTCCAGCCCGCTCTCTCGGGTGCCTGTCCCCAACCACCGCGGAGCCCGTCACAACAGGGAGACGTCCCCTCCGCCTCCGCACGGTGCCACCCCGCAGAGCTGCCCCGGTTCCTCGCGTCCCTCGCTTCCCTCCCACACTGGACCTAACCAGTGCACATTGGTCTGTCCTTTCTAGTGCCAGTGGAACTGTTTTTTGTACCTGCTTGTTTACTAGTCTCTCCTAGTGCCATGCACCAGCTTTCCACACACATGTCCATGCACACACACACACACACACACACACACACCACAGACAACACCACAATTTTAACGTGTTCCCTCCTTTTTTTTGTAAATAAATTGTACAAATTGTCAATTTGGGGTTTTTTGTTTGTTTGTTTTGGGTTTGTTTTTTTTTTTTAATTAAAGGAAGTATGCTTGATGTGCTAGCATAACTGTACTAGCTTCTTGTGTACCATAGTACCAGGTGGCTTGAGAATTAGTACCTACAGACAGACCTACGAAGACATTTATTACACTTTTTACCAAAGGGAGTTACCATTGTAGTGCTTTTGTGTGGAAACTTTTCTCTCCTTTTTTTGTAAATAAAAACGATGTCTTTGTTCTTACTGGAGGAAGACGCTTGCTCACCCGCAGCCCTGGTCCTGGTCTGAGAGGAACTGTGCAGCATGCATTTTTGGGGGAGAGGGTGGGAAGTGGGGGCACCCTTTTGTCATTGGCGTTACAATCTGAGAGGAAAAAGCAGAGGCACCGTGCGTGCTTTGTGGTTGATACAACTGAGTTATAAGGAGTCTGTTAAGATATATAAATATATATTATATAATTTTTATTTTTTTTTATTTGTGTTTCCTGGTGGGTAGTTTTTATCCACCTAGTCTTCCAGCTCCAAGGACCTTCGCTTTTGGGAAGTGTTGCTGAGCTACTTAGCTGGGGTTGATTGTGCTTATGTATTTTTCCCTCTCAGTATTGGAGAAAACATCTTAAGTACCAAACCAGTATTTGCTAGAGCTGCTCTGTGTGTGTGTTCGTTTGTGGTGCGTGTGTGCGTGCAAGAGAAGGGCGAGGAGGCGGGTAGGTTTCGGTGCATTTCACTAGTGAAATCCACATACGGGATATATATTTTTTTAAAGTATAGAACTTTAGCGCTGGCAGATATTTAAACACAGGGAAGAAATCTTGGTTTTAAATAAAAAAAAAAAAATAAGAAGTCGGCACAGACTTCGTAAGCCACGACAGCTCTCACTGCACTGTCTCTCCTCCTCAAAGGAGGCAGTTTTCCCTGCACAAACCCGCAGGGATGGCAGCCCTGTGCGGGGGGCACATCCAGCCCGGGAGATGAGCCGGAATCTCCGGAGCGAGGGACGAGCCTGGCAGGGAATGCTCAGTTTGCCAGCAATAAGGCGCCCGTCTCCTTTGCTGGAAAGGGCTCCGCCGCAGCCCGCTTTGCTGACGAGGCCCCACGCGCCCGGGGTGCGCAGGGGGACACAAGCGAGGTACGGGTGACGCAGGGTGTTGTCCAGCGGTGGTTGTGCGGGTGTCTCATCCCTCTGTTCCCACGTCCCTGCCCCGTGCCCGACACAGAGCTCCAAGCTCTGCTCCCAGCCTGTACTATAGCAAAGCAGTTCCTTTTTATTTCTTTTCTTTCTCCTTTTTATTTGAACTTGCTCTTTGTACTCTGTAACGTGATCCTCGGCCCACTATCCATGTGATTTCTTATACCGATGTTGTAAACTTGACTGTAGTGCAGTATTTCCATTAAAATATCAGGGCTAAGCCGCGTGTTTCTTCCTTGCTGAGCTCGCTGGGTGCTTCCGAGCGGGAGATGGCGGCGGCTGCCCCGCTCGCGCTGTGCTGCGCTGTGCCGCGAGCCGCAGCGCTGCCGCCGCCCGCCATGAGGCGCCCGCGCCGCCCGCCATGAGGCGCCCGCCATGAGGCGCCCGCGCCGCCCGCCATGAGGCGCCCGCGCCGCCCGCCATGAGGCGCCCGCTTCCCGCGCACACCCCCTGAGGCGCCCGCGCGCCCTGCGCATGCGCCACTCCCCCGCCCCCCCGCGCGCGCGCCCGCGCAGGCGCACCCCGCGCCGGCGCGGGGCTCTATCAT
>JAVCKT010009184.1:0-14591 GCA_032273925.1 Rhynchotus rufescens | reverse complement strand
CACTCTCGTTCTTCAACTCCACTGACAACCCATGTGCAGGCACCTACAACTTTGTCACCTTGTGGAGTTAAAAAGCCTTTTTGATTTGTGAACTGGCATCTGGAGAGGCCTCTGAACATCCTAATTTGCACAGCAAGGGCCTCAAAAAGAGGCAGCAATGGCAAGGCAAACACTTCTGAAATCTTTGAGCGATATCTTTGTCTAGAAGAAATCAGAGCTCCAGTGCCACCAATAAAACTATGCCAACTGACTCCTGCTGGGACTCAGCCTCATATTTCTCATGGAGAAAAAATTTAAATGATGATAAAATGGGAGAGGAGAAGGAAAATCTTTTAAATATCCAAATGATATTTTTCAGACAGAAAAGGAAGGCCCAGAGGCAAAGAAAGAAGGTTGTGTTTGAAATAATTGGATAAGCTAGTGAAGAAAATGATGAAGGAAATATCACAGATAATGAGGCTGTAGAGGTTGTTTTCTATCATCTCCTCTATGAATCCATGTTTTGTCAAAGTCATTATGTTTCTCCAAAGAGAAAATGGGACCAGCTGATTCAAGGAGCTATGACATCTGCTTGCAACAGTATCTTCCCAGCCTGGAGATTCTTGTTTGCCCAAGAGTTGCTCAGGCAATCAGGTCATGCCCTTGTTTGCTGAGCTCCTCAAATGCTCCCCTTGGAGCCAAGCCTGAGAGCTGGGTTCCAGCCCTCCTTTACTGGTTAGATACAGCTGAGTCGTTACTGTGTGTTTTGCAGCTTTTTGCTGGCACAGCTCAGCAAAGGAGAGCAATGAGGGAAGGAGAGCACAAGAGATTGACTCTGGAGCACAGTGCCACTTTGGATCGAGCTCTTAAAGTCACAGTCTTCACAAAGATGCAATGAAGCCAGGATTTTCTGCTGGCATTTTTAAATGGCACCAATAGTTCTTTTCTGTATTTCCACTCAGACCAATTCAGTCTTCCGTGCCAGCTCAGTCTGCCATTTTCCTTGTTTACTCCAAGTAAAATGCAGTATAGTCTCATTTAGAGTGTCTGAATACTACTGGCTTATACGTAATAAAAATGCCCAGGCTTGGTGTCAAAGTCCTATTCTTCATCTTTTTTTTCACACTACCTCTTGTTCTCTTCTTTCGTCTTCTTCTAATCCCACTATGTACTTCACTTTAACCCTTTCACCGTTGGCCATTGTGCTATTTCTCCCCATACAGAGAAGCACATCTTGGTATAGAAGAACTCACACTTTGGTGGAGTTCAAATTTAGATTCCTCAGTGAGGGAAAGCTCATTACAGATCAGCTCTCTCTTTAGCCCCGTATGACACTGGCAAGGGCAGAGTTGTTGCTGTTGATTTTGTGGCTGATTGCAACCTCAGCTTGACAGTTTTTGACCAAAGAAATTTCCTATATCTAACAGATGATAATATATTTTATGATGTGGATATACATGTTCATGTTGAGTCTGAACATAAAATGGTAATAAACTACCTCGCAAAACCAAATGAATACATGCAGCTTGCCCAGTTCAAAGGTGTACGAAGGCTAAAATATTTGAGGTCCATCTTCAAGGGAGATAGAAGCCATGTATAGGCAGGCTACTGATATCATTAGTTCAAAAGAGCTCCTGCCTAATTTGGAAGGACTTCAAATATCTGGAAGACATGCTCTGTATGTATTTAGCATCCAATTAGCCATAGAGTTAAAACAAGACATAGATCTTTCTTCAAATATATTTTTGTCAAAACAGATGATAAAGAAGCATGTATGGAGATGACAATTTGGACAACCCTCATTTTTATTGCCTCATTTCATATCTTAGACCAACCAACTCTTCAAGCTTCCCTGCAGCTGTTAGTTCTGATACAACTTATTCACCAGCCATAAAGATTCCAGGCATTCTCAGAATCATAGAATCATAGAATGCTTAAGGTTGGAAGGGACCTCAGAGGTCACTGAGTCCAACCCCCCTGCACACGCAGGGTCACCTAGAGCACGTGGCACAGGGCTGCATCCAAGCACTTGCCGCTCTTCCAGAGCCTCAGAAAAGGATTTGAATTGTTCCCTCCCTGCCTGCAAGAGATCTAGGTTGCAAACCTGCTGCCCTGAGACCCACAAGCATCCACGGAACAAACCACAGTGCCCATATACTAGGTCCACCCTAAGTGCAACTGGCGCATCTCGGTGTCCAGATTAGGGAAGCCTCTTTCCTTCTCGGGGAATTGGAGCCCTTCAGCTTTTCAGAAGAACCTCAAGTAACAGATTGGCTTTATTTCAGATTTTTGCATATCCTTTTCTTACACTAAACAATTTATTGTTATGATTGCTGTCAATATATATATTGTTTGAACGGGATATTTACCTGTAGCAAAGCAGCAAAAAATTAGACAGTTTGTTTATCAGAGTCACTTAAAGTTTTGGCAAGGAGTTCTTAATCATCTTGCTGATAAAGAGATGAAGTATAAATTCTGAGTTTCTTTAAAATGCACATGCAACTTAACCACCATTAAAAGTATATTTTGTTTAGAAAAATCTGCTAACAAAAGCAGGATCAAAATGAGACTAATAAATCAAGTAATCGTGTATCTAAGAAAAAATTTCCTCACATAAGTGAAACAAAAAAAGTACCTCCCCCTCAATAAAAGCTTCTCCAAACCAAAAAGGGAAAAAAAGAATAATTGGTGTCGTCATAATCACCAAGCACATTGTATCGATGATTTTCACTCAGCTATGGCTTTGTGGGGAATAGTAAAAAATCAGTGAAGCCTAACAATATTCAGCTTCAAATGGCAGGGGCTTTTTTGTCTTTCAGGCATGACTAGCACTTAAAACACCTGGAACAATATACTGTCTACTGCTGTTCGCAATCTTTGAACAACCTGGCTTCATTACTTCTTTCTGATTTCTAGTCAATACAAAAATGGCAATAAAAGTATGAGTCCGTTCATGATTATCTATTATTTTATAGTATCTGAGCTCCTGCAATCAAGAATGCAGTTTGCTATGATAAATATTTTATGGTACATAATCTTATGTCATTTGATTTTATGGAATGAAAACTAAATATAGATTCTTTTTATTTCTTTCAGGCTACACAATTGCCAGAGACTTCTCCGCAAAACATTACTCCTTCAGTCCCATCAATCCCATCACTTTCTCATCTCCACTGCTTTCCTTACCATACTGTTATCACGTCTGTGATATCACATGTCCAGTATCACATATTGATATGCAAACTTGATGTCAAAAGCCACAAATGATACATGAGAAATAATTCCCAATCATTCCAGCTTTACCCTGTGTCTTTTCATGCCTTGCTTCTTCCTAGGCTCCTTTGTTGTCTCATGTCCTGCCACCTCCCTGCCCACTGCTCTTTTGTGATCCACTACCAACTCATAGTGTGTCACAGGAAATACATCTCAGCAGATTTTTTACCAAAAATATATAAACTTGTTACGATCAAATCCCTTTCTTCCTTAGGTTTAAATATAAAAAATTGCCTCTTTTTTTCAGGCTGTGAATTTATTATAAGCCTATTCTACTTGCAGACAGTTTCACTTAAGTATTGCAAGATAAATTCTCTCCAGATTAGAATGATGTCAAATGAAATTGTTCAATATTTAAATGATTTTATATCTTTGTAACATTTCTATCAAATTTAGGTAGCTTAACATCTTTCATATACTCTTAAATTTTCAACGGTTAGATTACTTGTTGAACATACCTTTTTATATCTGCATACTTGAATGCAAATTTATGTATATAATTAAATGCCTCTTGTGCTGCAGAATGAAGTATTATCAGTAATATTTACTATTTGTATTATATTAGTAACTACAGGTGAAACCAAGCTGAAGGCCCTATTGCATTAGTCAATGCAAAGATAATTCCAACTTAGAGCAGAACCCAAGCATTACTCTAGAAATAAATTCATGTGTGTGTTTTGCTGAACACATAAATACTTCATAAGACCAGCTACATTATAATACTACATTTGGTTTTCTCATGATGTGTCCTTGCAGCACAAATAAGGCATTCAGCACAAAGCCTTTGACCCAAACGCCTCTTCCACCGTCCTCATCTTGCGTGTCCCACATGCCCTAGAAAGGCCATTAGTACCTTCCAGACACGGGGAGAGAAGAGCTCCCCTGTGTGCCCTGCAACCACCCAGAAAGCAGCCTCAGTCTCTCACAAACACCTCTGCTCTCAGGTAGACCCTCCATCATTCTTTCAGATTTCACTGACTCTGGGAGCTCAGGACATCTCCTGAACCAACAAAGTCACAGGAGAGGTTGCTCCATAGTCAGATTGTAATTCAGGAAATACCCAGGATTTTCAGCACACATGCTGCATTAGATACACAGTGTTGTTATGAATCTAACATAGCCCAGCGATAATCAAACTCAGAGTTCATCCAGCATCCCCAAATATTTACCACCATAAAAAAAAAAAAAAAAAAAAAAAAAAAAAAAAAAAAAAAAAAAAACCACCATATACAGCTTTAATAGTCTCTGTGCTACCCTTGACTCTGCTTGAGGCACACCATAAATGGAAGTTATATAAAATGATTTGCAGCTGTGCAAATTAGTTCATTGCATAATTTGCATAAAGTATCATCCATGACATTCATTGAATTTCACAGTAATAGTCATGTGAAGGTGAACATCCATATGCTTGCAGGAACCAGGCCCAAAAATACATATCTTGGCAAGGTATGGAGTCCTCAGGGGACTTGCAATCTAATTAAAACTGATAAAAGAGTTCTGATCCTAAAACTGACTTTTATTTTTTGGTGAGATTTATGGAAAGCTACAGTTGAGAACATGAGGCTTAATTTTCTTTTACTCCTTCTCCCTTTTCTTTTTTCTTTTTTTTAGTCTTATTGCTTCTATCTCTTTGGTTGTACTTTAAAAACAGCTAAATGTGATAGGGTGGAGTTTTCCTTTTTCTTTCTGCCCAGATGATCTCATCATATACTCCATTCTGTCCTCATCATGAAGGCTTCATACCATGCACACCAGAAGGTATCTGTCCAGATGTCATTTGACCACAAGCAATTTCCATTTTTGCTCTATTCTCTTCAATACATCCCCCAAATTCCCTGCTTTGTGACAGATGCACACTTCTCTCTTATCACTGTTTCTATGACTTAAATAGGGCTTTGCCTATTCTTCAAACTATAATGTTTCATTAATCATGAAGTGTCTTGGCAAGATGCAAAACAAAAAACATAAGCCCTGTGTGCAAAGTTAAAATACTGTTTTTATGTTATCACTTTAAAGGTGTAAATGGAGTCTTTACCATATTATTTTATCAGGATACTTATGCTGAACATTAGGTAGCTTTATAATACGTTCACATCTACATGTAATTTTAAATACTTGTCTGGATTCAGTTTTACACCTCTGGGAAAAATAATATTTTATTGATTAATAGTTACTGAAAGATACTGATATCAGGTACCCTTTGCACAAAGAATATTCAAAAAAAAAGCTGTATGAATGACGACTGTTGATATGCAATGCTTTTACAAGAAAATGTTATCTGTCCACCAGCAAACCTGCACTCATACCGCTAACCTCCATGCTCAAGCTTACAAAATTGTCATCCACCTCTTCTGGCACATGATGTACATTGAGCAAAAGTTCAATACACTTCAGATTTGAAAGGGCACATAAAGAAGTGAGGGGACAAAGAGAAGTAGCAGCATGTAGAATAAATATTGCTACATGTCACCAACAAACAAGAGAAGCAATAAATTTATAACAGCAGCCCTGGAACAGAGAATTTTCAGTTCCAACTAGAAATAAATCATGCAACAATATGAAGAGATCAGAAAAATAAGCATCAGGAAGCTGGAGTCAGCAGAATATCAGCTTGTATGTACTGGGCAACCTAAAAGCAGGACCCCACAAAAGCTGGTGACAGGGAGAGGAAATGACTTCAGTAGCTCTTTACTAACAGTATCTTTATCACAGACAGCTTGTCACACATACAACCATATCAGCAAACAAAAGATAAGGGGTTTTTTTTGGTGTTTGAAATCCCACATGGGAATAGTGCAGATGTTAATTAATATGGGGACAGCATCAATGTCTTATGCTTGTTCTTGTTAGGGGGAATTGAGATAGGACAAGATGTACCACCCAGGAACAAATAAGCTCGAATATCCTCACTAAGCAGGATGGGCATGAGCAGATGGGAGCAATTTCTGCTGTAAGGCTTCTAGTCCACACACACATACACACCACATGCTCTCAATGTAGCCTTCACCCCATGGCAATTATACACTACTCAGAGATCTACATTCAAAGATCTCTAGATATTTTTCATTAATGGAGATTTACCTGGGGAGATCACAAGTAGCTTATTCAGCTAAGTTGCTAAGACACTAATTTTCTGCTTTGTTTTTTTTCACTCTCCTCAATAATCTGATGCACAGGTTTGCTCATGGATTTCTCTTCCAGTGCAAAATTATAGCAGCACTGCACCTTTCAGGCCCCTGGTGCACACTCCTCTCTACAAAAGTGACTCTGAAACCCTTACCAAGCACAGCAAAGCTGCTAGGAAACTTTAGCAAAGTGACACCTGCATAATTCTGAATAATTCAAATAATCATTACCTTGCTATTTACTCATACAAACACACAGATTGTATATGCTTATATTTAACACAATTATTTCCATATATATCATTAAAAATTTCCGTAAATTCATCACAGAGGTAAAAACAGATTGGCCCATTCAGGAGGCTATTAATTATTTTGGTGGAACTGCTCTCATGAGAAAGGAGATGAAGTTCATGACTCGCACAGTGTGACACCATGGTGACAGAAATGTAGGCACGTAACAGCTCTGGGTCAGATCCTCGGGCAGAGTGAATCAGTATAGCTGCACTAAAGCCACTGGAGCTATGCCAATTTGTATTTGCTGTTGATCTGGCCTTCTGCTCATATTGTGAGATTACCCTTAAGTAATTTGTCTTCCACTTTCTATGCAAGCTTATACAAGGTCATACTCAGAGTAAACTCTGCCAAATTCTCCCTGAAGGTGCATAACTATTGCAGTCAGCAGCTGATACATGAATACTTTTTTATAAGTCCTTTATCTGGGCTATTAGTAGGTACGGTAGATAAACTCATCTGACTGGATTTCAAATCCACACAAGCACCCTAAGTTCAAAAGGCTAAGTGAAGCACAGAGGTTATCAAATTCATATTGACTTAAGAAATACAGTGAAGAAAGTATAAAAAGCGTAGAGGGAGGAAAACAGAAAATATATATAAAACACAGAATTAAATGAAAATGACATAGAAGCAGAGAAGAGAGGAAGAATGAAGTTTTCTTTATTTGAGATGAATTATTTTGATTTTTTTAATGAGCTTCTTTCAATAGATCAAATTGTAGCCCCAGTCAATAATTCCTCATGCTGTTGTAGTGTTTGTTGAAGCCATTCTCAAAAGACATCTGAAGGTTTTACTAGGGAGAGTGTTCTTATGCAACACCTTGATAGTGACTTAGGTGATGGCAGCCCTTCTTCTTAGTAGTTAATACATTTATTTATGTCCTTCATGTTACTGGTAGTGTTTGCATTTCCTTTAGCTCGGATAACTGCCATTTCACACCACCCTTCATGCTTAGCTTTGAGTTATGTTTTCATTTGCAAATCCAGTACTGTATTTTCAGGCTGGTGTTTCTCTGTTTGGATTTTTTTTCACTCAAGTTTCACAGAGTTGTGGTTACCTTGGCTTCAGAAAGTCAAGCAGGTTATTTTACTGAGCTTTTCAAGGCTGCTAAGCAGGCAAGCCACTTTCCTCTTTACAAACTCTACTTGCTTTTGTCTCTAGTTATCTCGTGTGACCCGGTGTCTTTGGCTTCCTAGTGCTTTTGTTTTTTTTCTTCAGCTATTTTGGATATTCACCTCTAGAGCTTGAATGCCATATGCACTCTTGCCTGAACCAGGTCATATTTTACGAAGGACGATCAGTCAGTTTTAATTTGCAACTACGAATATATTTTTTTTTCAGTTTGCAATTCCACTGTTGACTATATTTTCTTAAACTAGTTTGCCTAATTTTAGTCACAAATCAAATTAACTGATCCTGGCAATTAACTATTGAAGCTGTGTGCAAATGATGTCTCAAGAAGGAATTCTCACAGGTAGCCTTTATCCCTTCACAGAGATAAAACCTGCATCCAGGAGCACATGAGTCTGGAGACAGGAAAGACCTGAGGCATCATCTATTATGGTTTCATTTAATGAAACACTCAGAGACCCCTCAGTCCCTTCTAATGAAAAGCGTTAGCCCCCAAAACCCTCTGGTGAGGCACCATAAAGCAGCAAGGGCAGAGGTACAATTCTTCCCCTAGCCCCTCCATGACATAATTTGGAGTTTTCCACAGACTGGTCCTTCCAGGAAGAGGGACGTGAAGCTGAGCAGTTTGCTCAGCCTAGAGTTACTCACAGGCTGGGACTGAGAACTTTGGTAGGGCATCCTCCTGCCTCAAGGATCAAACCGATTGACATAGCTTAGGTAAAGAAAGAATCCAGGTCTTCCAGGTTTGCAATCACTGGGGTGATAAAAGCCTTTCTTCCCTTTTCAGTGTGAAGAGAAGAGCCTTGATGGTTTTGTTTGTTGATTCCTTGCTTTCACAGCTGAAACTGCTCAGCGGATTCAGCGCGAATGTATTAACAGCTTTGGAAGACCAGCAATGTATTTTTCACAAACATGCCATTCATTTCAAAAAAGAAATTTCCAATCTGGCTGCAAGGCTCGCATTACATCTGGACTATCAGAATACTTGAATTGCATGTCTTCTGATTACCCAAAAGTTACCTTTTTTTAAAATATATATATACACACACACACACACACACATATATATTAAAGACCAAAGGAAGAGGTAGGTGATTTAGATTAAAAAAAAAAAAAGAAAAATCCCACAAATCTGTACCAAAGCACTTGACCTACCTACTTTTCACTATATCTGCTTCTGTTTTCTGTTTTCTTTGTTTGTTCATGTCACAAGATGTAAATCAACACAGTGAATTAGGAAACAAAAAATCAAAACAAAATATTCTACTGACATAATCAAAATCCAGGAACATGAAAAAGCTGCAGAGTGGTTATCTTTCAGGACAGACATTTTAGCTTCAGCAGCAGAAACATCTCTTGCTAATTGACCTTTATTCATACAAAAAAGCTGCATTACTTTACTAAAATGACACTTTGGAGCACATTGCAACATATAATTGCAAGAACCCAGGCACCACATCGCTAAGGTTGATAAGCCGTGGCAAGGGAATAAAGATTTTTTTCACAACTAGGAGTCAAAATTTAAATGCTCCATTGATATACATATTATTTCTACAAAATGCCTTTGAATATATTGCAGATTAATGTCCAAATGACTAAGACTAGATGAATAGTGAACATATTTTTAGACAAAACACAGGGAAAAAAGCTTCACATGTGCTACGGAAGTTTTCTTTGGCTGTATACTTGCAAAATATCACTTGACTTTTATGATAAGCTTGTTATTTCAGATAAAAAGCATAGGGCTGGGTTTGCAGCAAATAACTGTCCAGCTCTTTCTCATGTTCACTGTCAAATTCTATAAAAATCAAGCACATGGGGTTCTTACAAGTCTTGAAAAGAAACAACTGCAAAACATCCTGAAAAGAGAGAGCAGGCATTCCTTTTAGACTTACTAAAAATCATCATTGTGTAAAATTTTGTACTGCAATAGACACATTCTAAAGTTCTCTAACTTGGCATCCAGATGATACATGCCTATACTTAAAACACAGTGCTCTCTAAAATCCTTATTTATGCTTTCTGGAGTAGGCTAGAATTTATCAGGAAAAAATGGTATCTAGTTCTTGGTGACTGTATGGGCATTCAAAGAAGAAACACTGTGAAACACTCTCTGCACGTTACATGCCTACATGTACTTCTAATGGACAATGGCAATTGCCACATATTCTTTCCCAGGGAAATCCTATGTATACCCAAGCATACCATAGTTAAGAGAGTTATCAAATATGGGTTGCTAAAAATACATATATCTAAGGCAAGAGTAAGGGTTCAAGAATAAGTGAAACAAGCCTGTTTTCTTATTCATTCTGGAAAAGGCAGGAAAGCGGGTCATTTATTTTCATAAGTGTCATACATTTGAATCATTATTTACCTCAGATAACTGAGATACATAATTGGATAGCCATGGGAGAAATATTGGTGAGAGAATGTTATTACAACAAAAAATGGGGTTGCGGGTGACTTCACTATATTATTGTTTGAGAAATAGCAGCATCATATACTCATTTTAACAGAATGAGGTTTATTGTTTTGTTTTCTGATAACAGCCACCCAGCAAGTCTCAGTGTCACCACAGTAAATCATCATGTCAGGGCAGCAAGACAACCCTGGAATATGGAAGAATTTAGTTACAGGAGTGGTAAGGCATCAGATTCTCAAAAAGACAAACATGGTAGGAAGAGAGATGGGCTATTTGTTTGTTGTTTTTGTTCTTGAAGAAAATTCAGGGAACCATGGCAGCTCCTAAGAAACTAAAATGAACTCTAAAGTTCTATTTGTAACAATTATCTGGGAATCAAAGGAAATCTTGGAAGGTGTCAGTCACTCTTTCTTTTTCTACCTCCTGTGAATTTCTCTTTGACAAATACTAGAAAAAATTGATGTAAACATGCAGAAAGTAACTATACCTATCTATCTATCTATCTATATATATTTCTTTAGTGGTAATTAGCTGCACAGAAGATATTTAGTTTCAGTGGGTAGTTGTTTTTCAGAGGAGCATTCAGATAATGCAGCCGGTGCCAACACAGCAGAGGCACTATTCTTTCTTTTACTAAAAGTATTTATGGCCTTTGAGTATCACTCAGAGTCAGTGGAAATATCACAGTGACAAGAAGCAATTGAATCTAGTCTTTACAGAATAAATCTTAAGCTTCTGTAAAAACTACTTGCAACACAACTCTGTGAGGAAAAAAAAAATACTAGAGGCTCTTATATTGTTATAGATTGGATTAAACTTTATTTTAACTGAAAACATAACTGCTGTGTTTCATATAGGGTAGCTGTAATAAATCAACAAACTGAAAGAAGAAGCCTCCATCAGAAGCACAGGCTCATGTCTTTGGCCAAACAATAGCAGAATGGAATTTAATATAGACTCTGAACAGAAAACCTTCCTTGAATAGTCTTTTCCTGGATGTGTATATGTAAGAGAGACAAAAGGAGGAAAGAATGAAGTAATGGATATATTTGTGGAAGCACTAGTAGGTTGAACAAAGAAAAGTCTAAGAAAGAGTTTTTGGTGAAGTGGTGATTAAAGAAATCTTGGAAGTGTAAGTAATGAAAAAGCTTGTTATTATTTGAATACCTCAGTATTCAAGGAGAAAAAAAAAAAGATGCATTTTTTCACAAAAACACAGTATTGAGTATAAATAACAGTGGGTTCTTTCATCCTCTAATCGAGGAAACAATGCAAAAGCCTAGGAATTTTACCTAACAAAAATGTCCAGGTTAACTGCGTAGGTCAACCAGTACTCCAGTTTTGTCTTCTTAACAAAGTAGTAGTTTGGATTATTAAATTTTAAAGATAGAGAAAACTTTACAAAACCAAGATTCTTGCAAATTAGGCTATTAAGAGGAAACCTTGCAATAACTGACCTAGATCCACAGCTAATATTAGTTAATGTATTTCTGTTTAATTTAATGTACCTATTCTAGTTTACACAAGCTGAAAGTCTCTGGCTCTTGTTAAATTGGCTTCTGACTGGGTGGCCACCCCAGAGTCTCAGCTTTTGAATGTCCAAAGCTAGGCTTGAGTACCACGAAAATCCTTGTTGAGCCAGGGCATGTGCCTGGACCTGGGAGCTCACAGACTATTGGGAAATATTCTATCTATTCTGAAACAAAGAAAGCTCAGAAGATCCCTGCTTCTCACTCAAGGTCATATATATATACACATTTATAACTTCCTTTTGAATATGTTATTTTTATCCCTAATACTTCCAGGAACTTGCTACCAGATTTCTTTAGTTTGCTGCAGATGATGCCACAGCCAGCCCTTAAAGATTTTTTTTTATATCATTCTCATAGTGCATTGCTGCATATACCACGAATATAATACTGAGCTCATTTGTCCTTAAAAATAAACACTATGTTCATGCTGTTTTTCATAAATCAGAAGTTTAACTCCTAATCCTATTTTTAAAATTTTTAAATGCTGCACATAACTACAGCCTTTTTTATAAAATAGTTTTCTCATTTCATTAGGCATTTCATTGGGCATCTATATGGTTTCATGATTTAATCCATTCCAACATCTGCATGTCCAAAGTATAAGAAGACAATACATATTAAGACTGAAGAAATACAGGCATTTCATGTATATGTCAAATACATAAAATACATATATTTGAAACATAAAATGTCTTTGAACATCTTTGTAGTAAATGTATCCTTAGTTACAAATTATGAATCATCATAATTATTTTCAGAAAACAGAGCAGGTTAAAGGACATATTAAAATTTAGGAAACATATCTTATCACTGACAATTGTTTCCTACTCATAGATAAGAATGGTAAAAAGACACTTGTGTCTTTTCAGTACTGAAATAGAAGAGTTGCAACAGAAAATACTGTGTTAGGAGCTGAGGAGTAAATGGGGCAGATTTCTGGAAGAATAAAGCTTTTGGCTGTCTACGAATAAAGTGATTTATTAAAAAGAATTGCTGAAGAACAAACAACAAAAAAATGCCCATTCTTTTGAAATATATTTTCCCTAGCCTCCCTAAGAATCTGTTTCCAAATCTGTGTGATAAACAGAAAAGCTAAGCAAAGAAAAACATTAGTAGGTTCACTTATAAAAACCAAGAGAAGTGCAAAAAATCTGGCCAGCTGGTGAAAACACAGAATTAATGTGCCTTAGTGTATCAGATCTGCAAGAATGCAAATATTGCAGCTTTTGGTCAGCTGGTTTAGAGATTAATTTCAAACAAGTAACTTTTTTTTTTTTCCTTAAGGAAATGGACTAATAATAGACAGGTCATAAGTATGCAAACAGGGCTGACTCTGCCATAAAAGCAGAATAGGTTGTCAACTAGAGCAGCAAAATATTGAGGGCAGCAAAATTAATAGTGAACACGGGTCTGCAAACATTTTTCTGCATTATCTTAAACTGCAAATCTTTTGGACCTGTATGCAGTTTTGTGGGTCATCCAAAAGACCCAATAAATTTTGCTTAACTGATGATTTAAAACTAAAGAAGTGTATTACAAATACTTTTGTAGTATCATAAATTGTATTATTATGAGCAAGATAATTTTGTTTAAAATATTTTATCTAACATACCTCAGAGTCTCCTTCCAAGTTTCTGAAAATTGTTTCCTAAAACAAAAATATTAAATACAAGATTTTTTTCTTCTTCTTTTAAAGAATACCACAGATTTGTGAACTAAATTAAAAAGAAAAAACAAAAGGATTTCGATGGAGATGCTGGAAAAAAAACAGGATCTTTGGATAACTCACAGCCATAGTATCATAGCTTTGATTTTTGTTATCAGACCTTGGCCTGAATGTGCTGGTTTGTCATTTACTGCTTATTTATTAGTATTATGAGTTTATTCTTCAACTCTTTTGATTTTTTTAATTATTTTGAATATTTTGGTATCCTCAATAAACTTTCTTACTGATAGCTTTTAGCTTTTTCTAGATAGCTATGTTTTCATTCATTCTTAAGTGGATATATACATTAGCAGCTCACTATGAATCTAAGTAGTATAAACCCTTATGTATAATGTGGCACTTTTAGACATTTGAGTAGGATTCTCAGTGTAGGCAATTTTGCACTGAAAGGAACTTAGAAAGCAAAGTAATATAGAAAGGATAAATATATGAATTAAAAGTTCTGAATTCCATATTGGCACTGTCAACACTAAGAATAGGAAAAATGGCAAGTTTAGACTAGAAATATATTCCAGATGTATGCACAACAGCACTATGGTTAAACTATAAAAATAGCATGCTTTCTCTGTAGTTACAGTATTTCATTTTTACCTTTGGCTAAGAATTGATGACAAAATGTCAGCATTAGCTCAGAATTTCCAAGCTTGTTTATCCTTTTTTTTTTTTTTTTCTTAAATTGCTTTCTGTATTTCTGTTACTTTGGATTTTTCAGCTTCTACTATGTAGATTTCAGATTCTAACTGTTTTATCAGTTGAGAGTTTCTTTCCCTTGCTGTTGGTGGAAGAAGTTGTAATTCCAGATGAACTCATTGGGAGACACACAAAGTTTTTTAACAAAATCCGACAAATTAAACAGACTTCAAAACAGAAAAAAAAAAAACCTTTAAAATTAAGTTTAAAAAAGCTTTTAAAAAATTACTGTTAGAAACACCACTATCTTTTTCTATTTATTTGTGTTCTCTGAGTGCCAATAAAAACAACAATACTTCCACTTTATTTACATAAGGGGCACTGATTCTAGTAGGATTCAATTTCTTGTTAATAATATACAAAATAAGATCAACTTCTGGGAAGATAAATAATATCTTTATATTATATTCCTTATTTTC